>SZWC01012494.1:34882-72363 GCA_023375785.1 Penium margaritaceum | reverse complement strand
GTGTACGGCGCAGTGGCCTCAAGTCTGACACCACGAGACTCGAGAAAACGGGACGTGGGGCCAAAGAATTCACCACCCCGGTCACTGCGAAACACACGTAAGGAGCGCTGACAGGCACGCTCTGCCTGAGGGAGCCAGGATTCAAGAACGTCAGTGACCTCACTTTTGTGACGCAGTGCAAAGACCCAGCGGTAACGGGAGTAGTCATCCGTGAGACACAGTACGTACCGACCAAGGCCGCCTAGGAAGTCATGGGAAAGGGGGCCCATGACGTCGGCATGCACCAGGTCAAGGGGGTGAGAGGTAGTGGATTCAGAGGTGGAAAAGGGAGAGCGGTGCATCTTGCCAGTGGCACAGTCAAGGCAGGTGGATGTGCAAGGCGGAGAGAAAGTGGCAGGATCAAGGCCGTGAGCAGGTTGCAGACGGAGAAGACGCTGGATGGCAGCAGTGTGGATGTGACAGAGGCGACGGTGCATGAGGTCAGCGTGTTCAGGCGACAGAGAGGGTGCGACATGAACAAAGGCGGAGGCAGCGGAAGGAGAGGGCAACGTGAGAGGGACGCGGAAAAGGCGATCACAGCGCACACCACGCAGAACAACATGGCCAGAGGAGCGGAGAGAGATGGAGGCAAGACCGCGGCTGGACGAGAAGTCCATTCCTTGGTCGTCAAGGGTGGTCACGGACAGCAGGCTGACCTCAAGGTCAGGGACATATAGAACGTCAGGGAGGTACACAGTACCGCCTGGACCAACGAAACGGACGACGCCAACACCCTGGACAGGGAGCAGCTGGCCGGAGCCAGTGCGAACAGAGCGTACAGACTGCACAGGCTCGAGTGACACGAAGGAGGAGCGACAAGAGGTCATGTGATGGGTCGCCCCCGAATCAATGATCCAGAGGCCAGGGGAAGCACGAGTGGAGGGAAGAACGAGACAGACTGCAACAGTGCCACGAAGGGGAGAGGATGAGGAGTGACCCAGACGGGAAGGGAAGGTCTGAGACTGCCACTCCTCAATCCAAGCACGGTCAACAGGCAACTCTCCTTGTACACCACCAGAGGAGGGGCCATGGAGGGTAACGTCGGACTCACAGGAAAACACAACAGGGTGGCCACTCATACTCTCACCTCCCTGAGAGCGAAGGTGGAGAAGCTCGGCGAGACGGCGCTCAAGGGCGCGCTCCTCATCCCGGCGATCGGATGAACGCTCGGAGGAGCGATCAGAGAAGCGATCGGAGTACTGGCCGTCATCTCGAGCCCAATGCGGAACGGAGTAGTGGGACGACGGCGGCCCGTAGTAGGGACCAGTCGGCGGTGGCACCCAGCCCCAGGGGCTGGGTGGACTCGGTGTCGGCTGCAGAGGAGCGAGTGTGGTAGCCAGAGCCGAGGCAGATGAGGCTGGTGAGGAAGATGAGACAGTCACTGCGGCAGCAGCGGAGGAGGATGTGACACCGGTGCGTGCCCAATGCGCACGCATGGATGAGGCAAGACGAACGTCATCACGGGGAGCAGGANAGAAGCGATCGGAGTACTGGCCGTCATCTCGAGCCCAATGCGGAACGGAGTAGTGGGACGACGGCGGCCCGTAGTAGGGACCAGTCGGCGGTGGCACCCAGCCCCAGGGGCTGGGTGGACTCGGTGTCGGCTGCAGAGGAGCGAGTGTGGTAGCCAGAGCCGAGGCAGATGAGGCTGGTGAGGAAGATGAGACAGTCACTGCGGCAGCAGCGGAGGAGGATGTGACACCGGTGCGTGCCCAATGCGCACGCATGGATGAGGCAAGACGAACGTCATCACGGGGAGCAGGACACTTGGGTGCAGAGTGGCCGGTGGAGCCGCAGTTCCAACAAGTGACCTCGGGTGCGGGTGGTCCAAAGCCTTTGCTGCCACGTCCACCCCCACGCCCTTTGCCCCCACGTCCTCCACCACGGCCGGAGCCAGAGCCACTGCCACTGCTACGGGAGGCACCCTGGGCAGAGTGCACAGATGACTGAGAGGAGGAGGTAGTGGATGAGGCCATTGAGGTGATAGAGGGTGAGGAGGTGGTGACTGCTGCGATGGCGGCGCGATGCATGCGCTTGTTTTGGAGGGCATTCCACCAGTCAGTGAGGCGTGCAGTAGTGAAATCAAAGAGCGGCCCAATCCCCGGTGGGGCATCCGCAGGGACAGGTGCAGAGGCGAGGCGTTCGAGCTTTGCTTGGGAGACATGCAGATATAGATCAGACAGCTCAGGGATGAGACCAGCAACGATGGAGAGACAAGCCGAGAGAGGACCTGGTGCTGCTTTACCCAGTTCCCGCAGCAGGCGCAGACTGCGCGCCCAATACTCGTCAGCAGATTCATCTGCCCACATCTGCAAGGTGTTGAACTGAACAGTGAGAGCACTCTGGGCGGCATGTCCTGTGACCGTCTTGCGACGGCGAATGAGTGCATAGGCACCCACAGGATCAGCGCCAGCACCACGGATAGGGTCCGCATTGTAAATTCCAATGTCATCTAGGAGGTTTTCAGGACCGGCAGTAATGAGAGCTCGCACAGCACGGGCAGCCTCCGCCGGCTGGGGCACAAACGGAGGTTTGGCGGGAGAGTAGTATTCCCACAGCAATTCACCCTGAGCCCACGCGCTGAAGCGTGTCTCCCATGAGGTGAAGGTGAGCTTTGGGGTGAAGTGAGGTGGTGGAGTTTCGAAATCCTTCTGCCGTGCTGGTGGAAGAGCACCGGCAGCGGCTACCCCAACAGAGTGAGAAGGGGCAGAGGCGTTAGCAATGCCGCCGCCCGATGGTGCTGAGGACCCTGTGGAACCTGATTGGACAGGGGGAAGGGCGTCTGCAAAAGCTGGGATGGAGCGAAGACGTTCAAACACAAGGGAAGCTACTGTGGCTGCCAACTCCTGGTGTGCGTCACGCTCACGTTCAAGCTCATCCTGCGCCTTTCGGCGCTCAGCCTGAGCCTCGCTAAGGGCGGCCTGAAGGGCCTCTAACTTCTCTTCCTGTCCAGGCATGATGGTAGGTAGAATGCAAGGAAGAGATGAACAGAGCTCAGAGAGGAGATGAAAGTGAAGAGGTAAAGAGAAGAGAAGGAGGATGTGGTCTCACCGCACTAATGACGGGGCAGCAAGGAGAAGAGGGGTGCCACCACCGTTGCAGCCGAGGAGAAGAGCACGGCCACCCACCCTGCAGCAGCCACCGTCAGGCACAGAAGACCTGTGACAGTGGCTCCAGCCACTGCAGCTGATGCAGATACCACCAGGACCCCCGTGGTGACGTGTGGAGTCAGCTCGCGTGGAGCACCTGTGGGGGTTAGAACAGCTGCTGCAGTGGAGGCGCGGATAGAGCCGACGGCGGCTACAGTGGAGTCAGCAGCAGTTGAGGCTGAAGTTGCAATGGAGGCTGCTGCTGCTGTGATCTGGGTGGCGACGTTTGCTGCTGCTGCTGCGATCAGCGTGAGTGAGGCTGTTGTCTGAGAGTACGCTTCGGTTGCACGACCCACGGCTGTCTGCGTGGGAGCCCTGCAGGCACGGGCAGTTGCAGCAAAGGTGCCTGCCGCTCCAGCTGCTGCGTCAAGCACGGCACCTGCTAGGCCAACGGAGTCTGTGTGCACTCGGAGCACAGGGATGACCCCTGGCACCTCTGGAACAAGAGGCGGTGCAGCAGATGCAGTAGCGGCGGGAGAAGGGCCTACAGTGGTGTGCGAGGTGGATGCAGATGTGGATGATGAAGCACCAGCTGCTGGTTGCATGATTGTGGGACGAGGAGGCGACGGAGGCAGGTCGTCCTCAGTGTAGACCTGACGATTGACTTCCTCTTCATGCGCTGCTGCCTCTCTCTCTATGTCATTCTGCCAGTAGTGAGAGTCGAGCATACGGAACCAGAGTGGAGTGTCCGTGTCTGGGAGTGTGGGAGGGTCGTGGTCACGTGGGTCCTCCCACCCGTCGTCAGCGTACCGTGCGGCAGTCCGAGGGGAGTCAAGCTCCTCGTCGGGGGGTCCGTGGAGAGGTGGAGAGTCCAGGATGACGACTGCAGCTACAGAGGCAGCTGAGGGCAGGAGACAGTTTGGGTGCAGCCGGCGGTAAAGAACAGTAGTTGAGATTCGAGAGAATCACACACGTGTGCCAATGAGAGTGGTTGCAGAAGGAAGGACCCGCAGGGGTGGCCGAGTGCATCAAGCAAGCACTGCAAGAGGGGATGTGTTGCGGAGAGTAGTGGGCGGACAGTAGATGCGCCCGAGTTCCCAGCCAACTGAGAGAGTAGCCAAGAGAGGCTGCTGAGTAAGATGACATAGTCGGGTGCAGTGTGTGCAGGAGCACAGCTGTGGGCTACACATGCAGTGAGAGAGCACTGACAGCAACAGATGGCGGGTTCTGCCCAAGGCCACCACACACGATCTCACCTACAGCCCATATGGGCTGTGCAAGAGCGTGAGAATTTCGGGTGCTGCGGGATGGCCAACGGAAGATCCCGACACAGAGAGTCCGCGGATATGTGCGAGCGGGATGCAGATCGTCGCGAGGCATCGGTCACCCGCCACGGCCAAGAGAAGGCGGAGTGCGGGAGTGATGCAGCTTAGACGGCTGCTCCCATGTGCGAGAGGCGAGGACGGCGTGAGAAGGGAGCATGGCCTCGACGATGCGTGAGCCGCGGGAGACGACGGCCACAGAGATCCCCAGACCAGGATCGCGGGGCGGTGAGGGAGAAACTTCTCACACGGCTCTGATACCAGTAGTTATTAGAACCTCTCATTGTGTGCTAGGTCTAGGGTAGCATGATGGGAGAGTGCAGGAGGCTCCAACGAACGGGATACGCCATGGATGCGGTAATGACTTGCAGAGTTAGTACTCAAGAACGAGACAAGAGAGTGAAGGGGAGCGGGCAACGCTAGTACCGGTGAGCGCTCACCCACCTCGAGCGATGAGCTCGAGTGGGCTGACGCCGCCACCCGGGGGTCGAGCCCGACCACTCGGAATTAACCGAGGGCGGCTACTCACCGAGCACGGTCGAGACCGGCAAGGTGGCCCCCTAAGGATCAGCACCCGGGAAAATACAGCTCCCCCATCACATGCAAGCCACAAGAAAGTGATGCAGGGCACGGCAGTGAGAATGTACGAGCCCTAGCATCTACCGCATCATAGACAGTCATGGAGAGTCATGGAAATCATGCAATGGTTGCATCTGTGCCCGAGGGCACTCCTGGGTCCATCNAATTAACCGAGGGCGGCTACTCACCGAGCACGATCGAGACCGGCAAGGTGGCCCCCTAAGGATCAGCACCCGGGAAAATACAGCTCCCCCATCACATGCAAGCCACAAGAAAGTGATGCAGGGCACGGCAGTGAGAATGTACGAGCCCTAGCATCTACCGCATCATAGGCAGTCATGGAGAGTCATGGAAATCATGCAATGGTTGCATCTGTGCCCGAGGGCACTCCTGGGTCCATCAGTAGTGTGAGGGCAGCAACGGCTCCAGTCAGAATGGGCGCGTCTGACACCTCCCCAGGTAGCACCATTGTTGTTCAATCTGTACATGAGTGTGTGGAGAGTGTGGGAGACAAGTGGGCATAGAGTTGTGAGTGGTCAACGAACTTCAACAATTGTGTTTTTCATGTTGGAGCTCGATTCTTACGTGGGAGCGAGGATCGCGAGGGGGTGGTGTTGTGATTTGTGACGTTTCTGTGGACTTATACAGCTTACCATGACCACTCGGCCTTGTCCATACTCATGCACATCCCTGATGTGGACCCTAGTGGTACCAATGAGTCATCTGATGGTGGACTACCAGGTTGGAGTTGACCGACGACTGCTCCAAAGCTTTGGACGTTGCTCGAACCTCTTGCACTTTTTCCGCAACACACTAGAGTTTATCGATAGATTGGCCGTGGGCCCCATTTGAATGTATTTGCATTATATGTCCACCATTTTATGCCGGATGCATGCATGTGACAAGTCGTAGCGTCCGACTTGTGATCCTGCACGTATAGGTTGAGACGACGTAGCGTTCTGACATGTCTGCGCAGAGTTACGGCCAAAACTGTGGTCTCGGGCCGGTTTTAGGACAGATCTTGCACTGCCGTGTGCGACACCCGCCGTCAGCCATGGCGATACTTATGTCTCTTGTGATTTGTGACTTTCTTGTACAGTCTACTGTGACCACGGCCGTGTCCATACTTGTGCGGATCCCTAAGGCGGGCCCTGGTGACACCGGTGCGACGATTGGCGGCGGACTACCAGCTTGGAGCTGGCCGACTACCGTTCCAGAGCCCCGGACACTGCCGGGACTTCTTGCTGTTTTTCTGCAGCTTGTTGGAGTTTTTCGGCAGATCATGAGCCCGATTTGCATGTTTTAGGATTGTGTGTCCACCGTCTGATGATGGATGCATGCATGTGACCAGTCGTAGCGTCCGTCTTGTGATCTTGCATGTCTAGGTTTAGACGGCGTAGCGTTCTGAAGTGTGTGCGCAGAGTTATGGCCAAAACAGTGGTTTTGGGCCGGTTTTAGGACAGCTCTTGGACCGCCCCGTGCGACACCCGCCGTGCGCCGTGGCAGGTATTCATGCCATGGACCTGTCATTTGTCATTCCTCTCTGCAAATGCTATTGAAGTATTCAGACACTTTGCCTTGTGTCCCCTAGCCAAACTCTTGCCGTTGCGTGCACGACTTGTGACTGTCGTCACCGTCTAATCAAGCACTGACGCTTGGTTAACGGGAGCGTTGCTAGGAAGCTTCCTTGCATCTTCTCATGGTATCAGAGCAGTGAGATATTTCTCACTAAGCTGCACAGCAGATACGCAACATAGGAGCAGTAGTGAGAGTCACCGCTGCAGCACATCCACTGGGGCCTGTCGAAGACAGCCGGTCGCTGTCAACGCAGCCCACACCCATCATGTGAGACCGTAGTAGCGTTGCCACCGTGCTAGCAGCAGCATAGCAGCAGAGCAGTAGCAGCAGCAGCAGTAGCACCGGTAGCGGTAGCGTTGTAGTAGCAACTATAGTAGCGAGTGGCGGGTGCTGTGAGTGCAGCCGCCGTCCGCAGCTGCAACGGTGGTCGCAGCAATAGCAGCGCAGCGGCAGCAGCGGCGGCAGCAGCAGAGCAGCAGCGGCGACGGCAATAGCAGTTTAGCAGCAGCAGCGGAAACCGCGGCAGCAGCAGTAGAGCAGTAGCAGCTGCAGCAACAGTAGCGTAGCAACGGCAGCAGCAGCAACACGCGGCGGCGGCAGCGACCAGCAGCCGCAGCGCGCAGCAGCAGCAACAGCATTGCGCAACCACTACTGCCACTGCTGTGCACGTAGCCATGGAGCTCCTGCTGCAATTGACAGCACAACTGCAACAGCAACTGAGAGGAAGCTGCTACGCAGCTTCCGCGCAACTTCGATAGAGCCGTCGCTGAACGGCTGCACGCTCGCACAGAACCGCGAGAGGAAAAAAAGGAAGTTGAGCTGACGTAAGCAATTTTGCTTACTAACGTCATCAGGTCATGCTGACAACAGCAACCACCTACTGACGTCAGCACCATAGTTAGCCAAATTTTTGGCCGGACAGTCAAAAGTTGCCAACGTCTGAACTCCTCGAGAAAGGCTGATGCTTTCGTTATCCAACAAACCTGTCGTGTCGACCCATACGATCGTCACCCGACTATACCGGTGACTATCCCCTTCCAGGAGTCTTCCCCGTCCCTCGTCCTCCTCGGCCTGCAGTTGCTCTCCCCACATAGCGGCAACCCAAGGACTTTGAGACACCATCTCCACGGTACATCAGTGAGGATGGTTTCGACTGCTGGGAGATCCTCTTTTAGGTTTGGGCTACTTCAGAGGGAGTGTGGCCCTACTACCACAGCCCGTATCAGCCTACAGACTCAACACAGGTGCTAACAGTAGCCAGGGCGATACGCACACTCCTCTATGCCATGCCACGCGAGATTGTCGTCAATTTCTGCCCCTTCCTTGGCGAGGCCGGCACAGGCACCGGTGCCGATCCACGCGGAGGTTGTGATCTGGTCTTATCCCTGCTGGCCGTAGAGATGCACGCCACTCGTGCAGCACACATTCGTGCCTTCCACTCTCTCCGTCAGGGGCCTGCAGAGTCTGCAGCCGATTATTGACGACGCGCCATGTGCATCTTCACGCGCCTTGGGACCTCAGGAGGCACACAACTGTGGGCGCTCCGTACGATGATGCTCGGAGTTTGCATTGAGTACACTAACATCTTCACACGGTACAGTGACGCTGTCCTCGAGCCCTTTTTAGCCACTTTGTAGCTTCTCCCCCGGGCGCATCAGCTCTTCCTCAAGGTGATTTCAGCTCGTGAGGCAGTCGTGGCCCATCAGGAGACTTCTCTTGCTGTAGCAGTCGTCACATCGCCACCATCTTTCCTCCTGCAGTCTCCTTCTTCATCGTCCATCACGTCCTCATCTTCCTCCTCCTCTTCGGCCCCGCCCACACCCACTCAGACATAGGGTGTTGTAGTAGCGGCCCAGGAGAAGAAGAAGAAGGGGAAGCGTGGATCAGGTTAGCAGCGGTCACAGCACCAGTCATCATCCAATGGTAGTAGTGGACGTTCTGTTCACTACTACAACTGTGGAGGCGCCCATCGCTACACCGAGTGCCAGCAGCCGCTCGACTGGGCGCGGATTTCTTGTGGGCTCCATGCTGCACACGCCCTCCGTTCCACGTCCAGCACGTCATCCTCGTCATTCTCCGGACGCGTGGCGGCCATGATTGCAGCTGTTCCGGCTTCCTCACCGGCAAGTAGCAGTGATCCGGACCCACTCGACCGCACCATCGCTGAGCTTCGACACATTCTGGCGCTCCGCTTTCAGGGTGGTGCGAGTGTATTGTCATCGTCGACTGGTTCACAGACTATCTGTCCATCTATTCCTGTGGGTCGTGACAACGCGTGTGGGGGAGCACAGTCAGCATGTGATGATGATGGGTCTTACTGCACCGATTAGGTTTATGAGTCTCATCTTTGTACCCTGCGTCGTTCCTCCCCATTGACGGCTTAGCGTCCCTCTGACGCCGAGTGTTCCATTGCCCATTGTACAGTGACATCTACCAGTCGTGACTCTAGTGGCACTTGGATTATCGATTCTGGTGCCACTCATCACATGACGTGTCGTCGTAGTGATTTTGTTGTTCTCGGTCCTGTCACGTCTGTCCGTTCCATCCGTACAAGCTCTGGTCAGTCCTTGCCAGTCCATGGTGTTGGGATTGTATGTTTCGACGGTTTGTCTGGTCCCTTGTACCTTTTCGACGTGTTGTTTGTGCCTGATCTTGAGCTTAGCCTGCTTTCTATGCGTGTCTGCACACTGATGGGTCTCTCTGTGGAGCATACCACAGACTCAACAACTGTGACTGCTACTGACACTCGTAGCGTTGTCCTTCGTGCCTCGGTCGTAGGTGATCTGTATCGCGTCTATCAGACCTCCTCCCCTTGCTCTCCTTGCTCCTCCGGTCAGGTCTTTGTCACTGGTGTTCTGTCTCCGGAACACCAGTGGTTGATTCATTGTCGTTTGTGTCACGTGGGCTCCGATACTGTGTCGAAGCTCATTTGCACACAGTCAGCTCTCTGTCTTGACGCGGCTTCTTTTGAGAACCCACCCAAGACCGATTGTCTCTTTTGCGCTCAAGGGAAGATGCAGCGATGCACCTACCCTGACTCTCGTTCTCGAGCGCTTCAGCCTCTCAAGCTAGTTCACTCAGACCTTCTCGGTCCTCTTCCGGTCCAATCCCTATCTGATAGGGGCTGGTATGTTTGGAATCTGACTGACGGCTTTACCCGGATGCGGTGGGTCTACACCTTGCGTCAGAAGAGCGATGTCGCCCAAGCGGTTCGCCTCTGGTTAGTGATGGCTAAGCGTCAGCCACGTCACACACTACATGCTTTTCGCTCGGATTGCGGCGGTGAGTTTCTTGGCGAGATGAACGGGTTCTTTGATGAGCACGGGATTTTTCATCAGGTCTCTGCTCCTGCTACCCCTCAGCAAAACGGTGTTTCTGAGCGTTGGAACCGCACCATGGAGGATGCGGTTCGCGCTATGCAGTCTGAGTGCGGTGTCCCTAAGTCCTTTGTCTTTGATGGTTTTGCCTACATGACTTGGGTCTGGAACCGCCTCCCGCACGGTCCGCTTCCGGACCATATCACACCGTATGAGCTCTGGTTTGGCTACCGTACTGACCTTCGTCTCGCGAGCGTCTCGGGATCCCTGGCCTCCGTGTAGTACACCGAGGACCAGCAGGGGTCTATGGTCTCACCTTAGGACCCCTTGTGTGCCTTCGTAGGCATTTCCCCGCGGCCAAAGGCCTGGCGCTTCTGGGACCCTACTCGTCGTCGTGTCATTGAGTCACGCGATGCGCTCTTTTTTTTGTCTCTCACCTACCGTGACCTGACTTCGATCACGGCACTCTCTGCCACATATGTTCCTACCTGTGAGGGTTCGCGGCGGATGGGGAAGACTTCTATGCCAACGACCATCTCTCACCAGGCTGATGTGTCCGTTTGAGCCCCCTTCACCTCTCGGTCTCCGGCCTTTGATGACCCGGTGATCATTGCCGTCCGTCGAGAGACCTCGCCCGTACAGCATGTTTCACGCCCCACAGGTGCCCCTGTTTCTATTCCCGCGTCTACTTCTGCGCCAGTACCTGCGTCTGCCGACACTCCTGTTTCTGTGTCTGGTCCAATCTCGCCTACTCTCGTATCTGCTCTTGCTGGCACTCCTGCCTCTGTGTCAGGTCCAGTCTTGCCTGCTCATGCAGTCACACCCAACGCTGTGTCTCCCACACACACATCTCCTCGCAGAGCATCACTTGCCTTGCCTCAGTCCCCATCAGCTGTGGTCGTGCCTGTTCCTGAGCCTGAGGTGCTCCCCTTGAGCTCAAGTTACTCCCGTGAGCCCAGTCGCCGTCTTCAACCACTGGATTCCGGAGCTCAACGAGCGTCGGGCCCTGCACCCAGGCGCCCCTCTCGCAGCATCGCGAGTGGTGATCCTGGCAAAAAAGCCCTAGGCCTGAGTATCCGCACTGAGCTCACAGAGGTACATCCAACGTACCCTTAAGGACACAATCTCGGCACTCGCGAGTTCCATATCGCTTGTGATGCAGCAGCTGATCTTGTGGTTGTCAGGCCCAGCACCGAGTCATGTGTCCTTCCCACACCAAGCTCTCCCTCTACGGCGCCCAACCCTGAGGGAAGCTCTCTTATCACAGGATGCTAATGCTTGGCGCGCTGCCTGTGAGGATGAGCTTCCCGCTATTCGAGAGCATAGAGTCTACGAGCTTGTCGACCTTTCGCCTGGGAGGAAGGCTATTCAGGTCAAGTGGGTCTTTTGCAAGAAAGTGAAGCCGGATGGCTCAATAGAACGCTACAAGGCCCGCTTGGTCATCAAGGGGTACTCTCAGATTGAGGGCGTCGATTACACTAACACTTTTGTCCCTATCGGCCGCATGACCTCAGATCGAGCTTTGTTCGGTGTAGTAGCTCAGCATGACTGGGAACTGCACCAGATGGACGTGAACAATGCATTCATCCATGGCTCTCTGGATGAGGAGAATTATGTGGCTCGGCCACCAGGCTTTGAGGACGGTGACAAGGTCTGGCGCTTGCGCAAGTCCTTGTACGGCCTCAAGCAATTTTCACGATGTTGGAACCGGGAGATCACCGGCACTTTGACTCGCGCGGGATATGTACAGAGCAAGGCAGATCCCTCTTTCTTCATCCTACCGACACCAGAGCGGTTCACCGCCATCTTGGTCTATGTCAATGACCTTCTGATTGCGTCTCTGTCCTTGGAGGCCGTGAAGGAGGCCAAGGCTGTCCTTCAGACTGCTCACAGGATGAAGGACCTCGGTCCTGCATCGGTGTTTCTTGGTATGGAGATCGTGCGAGATCGTATGCGTCGTACACTGTTGCTGCATAAGGCCCGATACGCATGAGTCGTGGGGGAGCGTTTCAGCGGCCTCCTTGGTGCAGTGCCCACCGCTTCCATATCTCTTACACCTGATGGGTAGGATGCCCTGAAGGTGGATGATCCCACACAGTCGGGGGAGACAGTGGACGTGACCTTGTACCTCCGTCTCAACGGATCTCTGATGTACCTGGCCACTACCACACGTCCTCACATCACTTTCGTCGTCAACCTCCTTGCTCAGTTCTCGCAGGCTCCATGTGGCAGAGCCCTCCACGCGGCTATGCGGGTGGTGCGGTATGTGGTCTCCACGCCGTACCTCGAACTCTGCTTTTGTCGGCAGTGTTTGATAGTCCTTGACGGCTACACTGACAACGACTATGCCTGGAACCCCGATGGACGCAGTCATATTGGCTACGTGTTCCTTCTCGGCAATATCGCTCTATCTTGGCGTAGAGGGCAGCAGGGCCGCATCGCACATAACTCGTCGGAGGCAGGGTACGTTGCTTTGGGCGTAGGGGCTGCTGAGGCGGTTTGGATGCAGCGCCTGTTTCTAGAGCTTGGTCAGTCAGTACCCGCCATTGTGCTTCGTTGCAACAACCAGAGTGCTCTCGCCATTACGGAGAACTCCGGTGTCTTTCACGCTCGCACGAAGTACATTGCGGTTGAGCATCACTTTGTGCATGATCTGGTGGAGCGACACGTGATCTCCGTCGTGTGGGTTGGCACTGACATGTAGTGTGCTGATTTCTTGACGAAGGCACTAGCTCGCAGAACGTTCCTGGTGGCCATTCGTTTCATTGGGCTTTGCCCCATGCCTAAGAGTGGTTGAGTGTGTGATGTGTGTCCATGTCCCGTCTGTTTTACACACACTATTGTACTTGTTCCAGTGTTGCACGTGTATGAACATGAGTACCATCGGGTGATGGGGGAGTGTTGTGATTTGTGACGTTCTTGTATAGTCTACTATGACCACGGCTGTGTCCATACTCGTGCAGATCCCTGAGGTGGGCCCTGGTGACACCGGTGCGACGACTGGTGGCGGACTACCAGCTTGGAGCTGGCCGGCTACCGTTCGAGAGCCCCGGACACTGGCGGGACTTCCTGCTGTTTTTTGTGCAACTTGCATGAGCTTTTCGGCAGACTAGCCATGAGCACGATTTGCATGTTTTTGCATTTTGTGTCCACCGTCTGATGATGGATGTGTGCATGGGACCAGTCGTAGCCTCCGTCTTGTGATCCTGCACGTCTAGGTTTAGACGGCGTAGCATTCTGACATGTGTACGCAGAGTTATGGCCAAAACAATGGTTTTGGGCCGGTTTTAGTACAGCTCTTGGACCGCCGCGTGCAACATCCGCCATGCGCTGCGGCAGGTATTTATGCCATGGACCTGTCATTTGTCATTCCTCTCTGTAAATGCTATTGAAGCATTCAAAATCTTTGCCTTGTGTCCCCTAGCCAAACTCTTGCCATTGTGTGCACGACTTGTGACTGTCGTCACCGTCTGATCAGGCACTGACGCCTGGTCAACGGGAGTGTTGCTAGGAAGCTTCCTTGCATCTTCTCAAAGCCATGGACCTGTTTTTTTCATTTCTCTCTCTAAATGCTTTTGAATCATTCTGAAAATTTGCCTTGTGTCTCCTAGCCAGACCCTTGCCATTGTGTGCACGAATTGTGACTGTCGTCGCCGTCTGACTAGGCACTAACGCCAAGTCAGTGACTATGTCGCTAGGAAGCTTCCACACATCTTCTCATGGTATCAGAGCGGTGAGACACTTCTCGCCGAGCTACGCAAAAGAGACGCAGCAGAGCAGTAGTAGTGAGCGTCACCGATGTTGCCAATCCATAGGGACCTACCAACTATTGGTTTGTGTCCCACGGTTCTTTTGTGACCTCAAGCCTTGCTGCGCGCTCGCCGCACTGACGCAGGTGATTGATGTTGGAGTGACATTGGCGCTGATGTCACCGTTCACATGGTGCCGGCTCACAAGGAGACCATCCAGAGTCACACTCACAGGGTGCATTAGGATTGCCTAAAGCACAGGCCTGCATAACCAAAATTATTGTTGACACTAGGATAGCCCAGATGCTACTTTCTAGGTTGCATGTTGCTGACAGTCTTGGATAAAGAGACCAGTGGAGGGTCAGGCTAGAGATCAGGCAAATGGGAAAAACCCACGATTGCTGGTGGGCTCGCTAGCCACCCGATCGTGGGGAGTGAGCTCTTGCTCCCCCCTGTCGCCTCTCTTGCTCGTTACTTCGCGTGTGTTCTCTTACGCTCGTGTCTCAACAGTCAAGCATCCATGGTGTTTGATGTCTAGCGTGCTTGGCTCTTCCTTCCTACTTCCCTCCCTCTCTCCCTCACAAGGATCCTTCATCCACTGGTACTAGAGAAGTGGAGAGAGGGCATTGCGCTCGCGAATCGAGCACTCGATCCCGGCCGGTCTCCATCGCCACGACCGCTTTCGCCACCGTTTTTGCCACGTGAAGACACACGCGAGTGTGTCACCTTTTTGCTCCCGCAGGATTGCTCGCATCTACAAGTGCTGCAGATCTGTAGCTGCCACATCTACAATAGTAGCTTCATCAGCAGCACCGTCCTGAGTTCCAGCATTCTTAGCTGCGTCAGCTGCAACTATAACGGCACCAGCTGCACTACAGAGCCAGCACTCGCAACTGCGGAGCCAACACCAGTAGCAACTGCTTCCGCCACATTCAATGCAGCAGCAGGAACAACTGTAGCTCCGTAGACACGCACGCACAGCAGCAGCTCCAGCTACTGCTACAGGTCCGACTATTACAGCCAGAGCAACTACGGCCACTGACCTAGGGTCTAGTACACCTAAGCTCCCGCAGCAGCAGCACCAGGCTCAGCCTCGGCAACGTCAGCATGCACAGCTGCACCTGGAGACTGGAGTGTAGGTGTCGGTGCAGTTGAGGGCCCTCTGTAGCAGCACTATTTGTCGTTGCAGCCGCGGCAGCCACAACAGCTGCACTATAAGCAACCGTAGGCGCAACAGCCTCAGCAGCTACATCCCAAGCAGCTGCATTCTATGCAACAACAGCCGCTCACAGTTGTAGCAACTGCATTTAAAATAGCCACAGCCAAAGCAGCAACAGCAGTTTTTCACCGCAGCAGCTGCACTCTAAGCCGCCGTATAAGTGCGAGTACAGTCACTGCATTTCCTCAACCGCATCAGCAGCAGCTATCGCAATTTAAGCCACGCTACAACAAGAAGTTGTAGCACAGCAGTGCCACACGTTGCGGCAGCCTTCGTGCCTCCGTGCTGCTGGTGATGCCGCCAGCTTCACTACTCCACCATTGCGGTGGTGCGGCAGCTTCATCGTTAGCGAATTGTGACAGTCCATGCGCGTTCCCTGTTGGAGTGATGCTCCTCACCATGGCAGGAGTGACTCCAAAAAGGAACACCAAAAAGACAAGCCGTAGTGGCTTAGTGGTTAATGGTGTTAACCTCTAGAGGCAGGGGCCCGGGTTCAAGTCCCACAAGATGAATCTCTGTCCTGCCTCAAGGGAGGTGGAAAGTAGATGCCAGGAAGCTAGCTCAACCTCTAGAGTTCCTCTTTAAGTTTCTAGAAGGCCAGGAGAGGGTCCAGGAAGGTGGCACACCTTCTAGAACGGGTGACGTGTCCTACAAGGCATGTAGAAGTGTCTAAGTCTTCTGGAAACCTTCCCTCATACTAGAAGCAAGCTAAGGAATCTAGGAAGGGGCAGAAGCTTCTAGAGGAAGGAAGGGATGCCTTCCTAGGTGGGAAAAGGACAGCCTACCAAGGGCCACTCTAGAAACCATAGAATCTGCGAGGGAGCTCCAAATCTGGCATGCTTTGGTGTTCTGGAAAGCTTAGATCATTGGCTATAAAATGCCACTGCTTTTGAGCCTTGGTCAAGTATTCATTCCCAGTCAATTGAGGCAAAAACTGTTGCCACGCTCTCTGATCAGTTTTCTGCCATCCTTGGATCCATTTGCCTCCACAGTTTAAGTCTCTCCAAAAACAGTTGGTGGTGTGAATCAGCCATTGCTAGGGACCCTCTAGGGTGCACACTCACCCTCAGGCCAACACTCCCGTCTGGCAGATACTACGGAGGGGGGGCGTTGCCTCGTCCCGAACATCGTTGCAGAGGCATGAGGAGCGACCCGGCGTCCAAGTCTGCCTCAACACCGATTGCGTGAGCTTCACGTCACCGTCTGGTAAGCATCTCCCCAACCCCTTCATCTGGAGGGGAATACCTATCGCACGTCAACCTGAAGATCGCCGCTGCTCAGTTGTACATAGCACTAACACAGGATATTGTTAGTCTTGTGGATACTCTCACACGTACCACTTTTGTTATCATAGACGCAGTTGTAGCGGCTATAGCTACATTCGCCGGAGCCGATACAACTTCGCGCGCCCCTGCAGCAACCTTCGCCGTGCGCTCCATCGTGGCGTACACCAAGGCCGCAACCGTCGTTGGACCCATTGCTACAATCGCTACTGACATAGGCACTCAAATCTCCGCAGCAGCCTCTGCCATTGCGTCTGCGACGGCCTCAGCTGCATCTGCTACAGCTACCATAGCATCATCCATCTGCGCTTCTGCATCGGCTGCCGTTGTAGCAGTCGCATTTGCTCCATCTGCCAGCAACAGCCTCGTCACTATGACTGTTTCCGTTGTGGCTGTCCTCATCACTCTCGGAACCGCCTTCACCGCTTGATCTCTCGCTCTCGTGGTTCCAGCCGCGTCTACAGTCGCCATCCTTTCTGCAGCCAACGTAGCTGTAGTCCCACGTCTCCTTGCCTTCCTGCGCAGTCCGTCCTCTTAACTCCCTTGTTGCAGACTGTACCTGCTTGCATTCTTTTTCTGCCTTTTGTGTGGTGGCTTGTCCTGTCTGACTTGAGGTGGGCTGTGTAGCAGCATTATTGTCTTTTGTCTCAGGCAACCCCATTCTTCCACACCCGCTGGGGCTGGGGAAACTTTGCCGAAATCTGTCCGGCAGAGCCCGCATGTCGTCACAATGCCCGCTGACGACGAGTCAGTCATTGCGACCCTTTACCGAGTGCTGGCCCTCACTCGCGTGGCCCAGCAAGAAGCTGAGGATCGTCTTAAACTCACTAAGGACAACCGCGCTGCTTATGCTGATGAAGTAGTTGCCATTGTGCTTAGCCGCCTCCCCATTGCGTCTACTGTTCCCCATTCTGGGGCTAACCCCACTCTTCTGGCGGTCACCCCTTCTACTTCTAGCACCTTTTCTGCTACACATACTTGCACCACCGCTACCACTTCCCCTCTACCTATGCCTCGCCAGCATGACTTCTTTTCTCATCCGCCTGCACTGACCTCTTCACTTGCCTTCTCCTCTTGGGAGGTGCGCTTTAGCACCTGGGCTCAGGGAGAGCGGCCGTGGGAGTACTACTCCCCTGCTATTGCTCCCTTCACACCACTTGCTACCGAGTCCGCCTGTGCTTTTTGTGCCATTATCGCCATTCCCCCTAAATCACGCATTGATGATGTTGGCACCTTCAATGCTGACCCTGCTGCCCAGCGCCTTGCTGACCCCATTGGCGCATACGCCATGCTGCGTTGCCGTACCACCATCACGGACCAGGCCGCTCAGAGCGCGCTTACGGTGCAGTTCAACATGCTCCTCATGCGCGCTGATGAGACCACCAATGCCTATTGGGCTTGGGGTCTCAAGCTCCTTCGTGAGCTTGACGACGCAACTCCTGGCCAACTCTCTGCCATTCTGACCATGGTCAACGGTCTCATTTCTGAACTATCCGATCTCCTTCACGACGTCAAAGTTGATGAGATGCAGTGCCTTGCCTTCCAGCCTGTCCCGTCCAGGTCGCCTCCTGGGATTGGTGTTTTTTGGGACTTCATGTCCGAGCGACTTGCTGCTTGGTGGACTAGTCTGCAGAACAAGCGTCTCCATCGCTTTGCCGTCACGGGTGTTGCGCTCACAAATGCTGTTGCACTCTCCACCTCTACTGCATCTTCCTCCGCCTCTGCCTCTTCTTCCTCGTCCTCTCCTGCCTCCGCCCTTGCTTCCCAGAGTCGTGGAAAAGGCAAGGGGAAGGGCAAGGGCAAGGGCAAGGACAAGGGTGCTGCTGCCTCCTTACTGGTTCCGGGCGCCGTTGTGTGTTGGAACTGTGGCTCGACTGAGCACTCTGCTTGGACTTGCCCGGCTCCACCAGATGACTTCTACCTTGCTTGGGAGATGCACGCTCTCTAGGCGCGCACCTCTAGCTCCTCCTCTGCACCCTCGTCCTCCAGTGCTGATGTCCCATCACACTCCTCCACTCCTCTCCCGACTCAGGCTCACGCCGCCTCTGGTGTGCCCTCACCTCCGTTGCTTGGTCCCTACCCCTGGGGCTGGCTACCTTTTTACGGTGCCCTTGCGTATGCTAGTCCCCCATCATCAGCCTACACCGCTCCACCTTGGTTCGCCCCTCCCACCGGCGCGTCTACTCCAGCTCCGCCGGCATCTGTGGATGGTGATCGCGGTGATCACGAGTGCCACCTAGAGCAGTCCCTCCTTTAAATTCTCTGCCTTTGTGATCAGGGAGGTGAGGGCGTTGCACCGCTGGCCAGAGGTCTTGTGTGTCAGACTGACAATGTCCTTTGTGGGGATCCCCTCGGTCACGTTCTGGGTGCCTTCTGTGCGTCTGTCCCGTGGATTGAGTGTTGGTAGTCTGACTTCTTTCCTCTCCGTCTCCCCCTTTGTACCTTGTCTTCGTCCTCCGTTGGCACTGTCGCCACATCCAGTGGGCTTCCCTCCGTGTGTGTGTCCAGTGGCCTCTGGGTCCTTGACTCCGGGGCGACCCACCACATGACGTCCATGCGTTCCTTGTTTATCTCGTTACGACCCGTCAATTATGCTGAAGGGAAAATGCATTGCTCTCCTTTCTCTCCTTCTGAGTCCCACTCTACACATCCCCTTGATCATGTTCATGCGGATGTCATGGGACCCTTGCCTCATGACCTTCTAGGTGACGTGGGTCACTACGTCTTGTGCCTTACAGATGATTTTTCTCTCTTTTGTTGGGTGTTCGCTCTTTGCCAGAAGAGCGATGTTTGTTCCGTCATTGAATTGTGGCTTGTTCAGGCTAAGCGTGCCTATCAAAGGTCGTTGCGAGTCTTCCACAACGACCGTGGCAATGAGTTCCTTGGTCCTACCGCTCATCTCCTTGAGTCTAGTGGGGTGTGTTTGGAGACGTCCGCTCCTTACTCACCCCAACAAAACGGAGTCTCTAAGCGTTGGAACCGTACGCTAGCCGATGGTGTCCGCACGCTTCTTTCTGAATCCAGTCTGCCGCCGCTTTTGCCTTCAAAGCAATGTTCTACATGACGTGTGTATGGAACCGTGTTCCCCACGGCCCGCTACCCCACACAATCACACCCTTTGAGCGCTGGCATGGTCATGGGGCCAATATTCGTCGCGCTCGGGTATGGGATAGCATTGCTTCTGTCTGGCTTCCGGAGGATCTTCGTAGTGGGAAGCTATCCCCTCGCGGTCGTCTGTGTCCCTTTCTTGGGGTTTTTGCGTAGTCCAAAGCCTGGCGTTTTTGGGACCTTGTCCGTCAGCATGTCATTGAGCCTCGCGATACTCTATTCTTTGAGTCCATCTTCCTTTGCAATCTCGATCACCTGTTTCCTGCCTCCTCCCTTGTGCCTCTCTCTCTGCTGAGGGGGGATGTCAGTCCTGCCTGTCTGGCGGTTCCCGTTACCGCACCGCAACTCTCACCCTTGTTGCAGTCCTCATTGTTAGGGGCTATCCCTACCTTCTCTGTGTCCTCCTTGTTTGATGTATCGTCTAGCCCCTCTGACATACCATCGTCTCCAGTCACTCACTCTGCCCAGTCTGCCTTGTCTCCCACTGTCCCGTCCAGCCCAGGCACACCTCTCGTTGCCCCTTCACCCGCGACCTCTCCCATCCTGGTGCCTGACCTGCCTCCGCATGTCCCCACTGGCTGTGCTCCTGTTTCACCCTTCATCCGGGGTGTGCGACTTCGTGCCTTACCCAACCGCTCTAATGCCTCCACGACCTCTGCACGCCCTCCTTTGTCTCGGTCTGCGTCTCAGCCTGCTCACTCGCCTGTTCTCCCCACCGGCATGGACGCGTTGGGCTTGGCTGCTGGGATCATCCATCCCAGTTCTGCCCTCCGCTACACGCTCCTTGCCTCTGAGCATGAGCGGGCCTTAGGAGTTGCTGTCTTGAGCAACATTGCTGAGTGTCACGCCACGTTGATCACCACTGCCTTGTCCCCTCAACCAACCATTGTGCGTCAAGCCCGCGTAGCCTCCAACGCCCAGCAGTGGGTGGCTGCCATGTTTGACGAGCTCAACGCCCTTGATGATCACTCGGTCTGTGAGCTTGTCGATCTACCACCTGGGCGCAAAGCCGTCGATGCCCATTGGGTCTCTCTACGCAAGTACAAGCTCAATGGTGCACTCGACAAATACAAGGCACGCCTCATGGCAAAGGGGTTCTCCCAGGTTCCCGGCGTCGACTTCGACGAGTCCTCGGTGTACCACATATAAGCCAAGGATCCCCAGACGCAAGCGAGGCGCAGGTCAGCACGGTGGCCAAACCAAAGCTCATACAGTGTGACATGATCCGGAAGGGGACCGTGTAGGAGGCGGTTCCAGACCCAAGTCATTGAGGCAAATCCTTTGAAAGCGAAGGACTTCGGGAGACCGCACTCAGACCGCATAGCGCAAACCGCATCCTCCATGGCGTGGTTCAAGTGCTCAGAAAGACCGTTCTGCTAAAGAGTAGCAAGAGCGGCTTCTCGAAAGATGCCGCGTCAAGACTGAGGGTGGGTTGTGTTCAAAGGAGCTTCGACATAGTGTCAGAGCCTACATGACACAGACGGTGACGGAGCAATTGCTAGTGCTCATGAGACATAATGCCAGTGACAAAAACACGAGCTGAAGGGGAGGGAGAGCAAGTAGGAGAAGTCTGAGAGACACGATACAGGTCATCCACAGTAGAGGCACAAAGAACGATGCTACAAGTGTCAATGGCAGTCACAGTCGTGGATTCTGCAATGTGCTCCACAGAGAGTCCCATCGGTGTGCAAGCACGTACAGAAAGCAAAGTGAGCTTAAGGTTAGGCACAAATAGCACCTCAGGAAGATACAAGGAGCCAGACGGACCATCAAAACACACCACCCCAATACCCTCGACTGGCGAGGACTGACCAGAGCCTGTGCGAACGGAACGAACAGACGCTACAGGGCTGAGAACAACAGAGTCACTATGATGACAGGTCATATGATGAGTGGCACCGGAATCAATGGTCCAAGTGACACCGGAATCACAACTTGAGGACGTCACTATACAACTGGCAATGGAACACTCGGCTTCAGACGGACGCTGGACAGCAGGTGGGGAGGAACAACGAAGGGCACAAAGCTAAGACTCCTCAATCCAATCGGTATTGCCAGGCCCATCGTCATGACATGTCGATGGTGCTAAAGCTGTTGTAGCTTCTTGATCTTGTCCCTGCTTTGTTAATCTAGGCTCTTTAGCTTGCCTAGTGCCGTGAGTCACGACTTAGGGTTTTGCCTAAAATCTACGTGATTGTGCCAACCGTGGCGGCATAGAAGATTAGTATTTTTGACCACGTGATTGTACCGACCATGGCATCCTAGAAAGGTAGAAACAAATCGTACAATTCCCTCACCAATCGTGAGAGCAAGGTGGCTTCAGGAGGCGACACCTCCATCACGTCGTGGGTGACCCTCACAACGGTCTTCGCGTGCTAATTGCACGGGTTATAAAATGGCAAGTGTTAGACCATCCAAGACCACCAATGGCAAGGTGGCGACAGCCTCACCACACGCCCTCAACGGAATCCAAGTCTTGGGAGCCGCCACCACAAACACAGTTGCCAAACCAAAGGCAACCAACACCAACCTCAGTAATACTGCGAAGCGTGCAAAAGTTGGAAGAGTGCTTGACGAGCACGTCGATGTGCATGTGGGCGACCCACACGTGATGGATGGCAGGCTCGAGGGGGACTACCCGGTCATGGAACCTTACAAAAACCATGACGCCAATGATGGCACAGGCAAAGAGGATCACGATCATCGTCATCGTCATCGTCGTGCAGCGAACTCGAGCCGATCGCTCAAGAAGGGCAAGATGCTTGCCAGATCGCCTGAGACTGCCAACTGCAGCGAGACTACCGAGAGTAACAAAGGTGCAAAAAGCAACCACACTCAAAATTCCCATGAGAACAAGCCGGACGATGTCAACAGAAAAGCAATTCACAAACACCGCCAAAGGTTTGCCAAAATGGCTGTCGAGGCGGGAGGCGGACTCAAGATCACCACCAACGGTGGGAGTGCAACACCACCCATAGGAGTGGGGATGGACCCCCCTTCCTACAATGTGGTTGCATTAGGGCAAACCAACGCCCAAGCAAGCATCGTCACAAATGACAGATTTGTTTGGAAGGTGGGACTCCTCAGAGGTGTGTACACGAACCATATCCTCGTGTAGTGAGTAAAGGTGCACAGACAACATGAGACCCTTAAGGCTATCATCGACGCTCTAACGACATCAGAGCTATATTTTGTGTTCACCAACCTGCTGTTCCATGTGAGGCAAAGCTGACGGACTTCGACGGTGGTTGTCAGTTGCAGTGCCTAGCCGCTCAAGGGGCAACCCATCAATGCAATGACCTTGACAAGGCATTGAAGAGCGTAACCCAAGTGCAGAAGTAGCGGCGATCGCAATGGACCATAGGGTATTGATGCCATCGCTAGTGGTAGCAAGGAATTGCCTACCTCAACGACCTTGGATACGGTCATGAACATGCCCTTCCTCTATAATGTAGAGATGTTTTGAAAGGGTGTGAAGCTGACCGATTAGCTAAATCGCATGGAGCACGTTCTAAGTGTCCACAAGGCTCCACTCAGTCAGCGGGGCAATCTTGCCATGATGTAGCTTGAAGACAAGCTCTTCAAGTATGTAGTCAAGGAGTGGGATGTGCAGCAACCACACCTTAAGTGGCATCCCATGCCATGGGAGGCCTTTTGTGCCATCATGCGCAAGAAGTGTACCCAACGTGAGGAGGCAAAACTCGCCTTCACGATCAAGGACATTAAGCATCTAGGTAGCTCATTTGATGCTCACTTCAGCGAGTTTGCCACCCTCGTGGAGGAAGCCAAAAGCTTCACCAAGGGCGATGGGACGCAGATCTTCAAGTACCCAGAGTGCCTCCTGCTTGAGTACATGTGTGCTATTCTTTCCAGCAAGAAGCTCAAGGAAAATATTACCAAAATGGCAACTGGTGAGCCTTGGACAAGGTGGAGGGCATTGTAAGACTAGATGAGTGAAGTGTATTTGGCAAACCCATAGTACTACTCATTTGCATAGCCGAACATGTATGCACAGGAAGGCCGCGACATGCGCATGGATGTCGCGAGATCGTAGGGGCAACGAGGAAGCTAGGCGGAGCCAAGGGCAAGTAGTGTGCAAAACCTGTAGTCCATAAGATTGGCGGACACAAGACCCGAAACCATAAGTATAGCCACAATAATGATGAGCTATAGGCGGCGCATGAGCATCGTAACACAGCCTCCCGTGATAGACTCTGCCACAAGAATATGCCGCTTGGCCACTTTAGGGCTCAATGCCCTGAGGCTATTGGTGGTGGAGAAGAGGTCGCAGCATTAGCTGCAACAATAGAACCTCATGGGGATGGTGTAGCAGGAGGTCACAGACAAGGCCATGGACATGGCCGAGGTCGTGGCAATGGAGTAGCTATGGAAACGGGCATGGCTGTGATGCGGGTTTTCCCCATCCCTGAGTGAGGTTACTTGGGACCACTTAGGGGTAAAATTTGATCACGAGTGTGTGTTCATGGTTTTAGACAAGGGTGTTGAACAGTTTTAGTTTTTTACGAGTGCTAACTTCTCTATTGCTTTATCACCTCTTATTGAACCTCATTCTACACTTGCTGACCATCATTACGCACTAAACCTTGCATCTTCGGACAAGATGCGTGATCAAACATACTTAGTGGTGGTGACACCAACCACTGTGCAAGAGTTGTGTGATGTAGTCATTGAAGCAAACACCCTCAAAGCAGAGAATTCAACCATGTTCTCAGCACCCTTGGTTTGTGATTTTGACCTAGTCAAATATACGGACTGGAAGGTGCTAGCCAGATTCACACATTCCTACAAGATGTGGACTCAAGTGGGTAAATGATGGGAGTTCCAGCACCCACCGAACAGATTTCGTGTTTGTCACAAACTCGGGTTGCTATCGTCGAGCCTGTTCACTCAGATGAGTGGAGGTAATGCTACGATACAGTTTAAAGGACACCTAATTGGTGCTCCCTGAACTGACTGGCCACCACTAGAGTAGATAACGTATTTGCTAGCCTTTGCATTTCCCGACAAATTGGCTTGAAGTACGAGCCATCCAATGGTGCATTTACCTTAAGGGAAAACTGTATGTTACCCGTGATAGATGCATGTAAGTGAAGTTTTGTATTAAATGGTACACATGGAATGTCACGTTGAAAGTAGTAAACCTTTTTCACCCATTTGACATGGTGCTAGGCGATCTCTTGCAACGTGAAAAAAAAAAATCTCTGATGTGTTTTGAATCAAAGCTTTTGATCCTTTGGAAGGGACATCATCACTTTATAATGATTTCAAGTACAAAAATGTCACCGATACGACTCAAGATCCTTGTCGGCTTGTCTGCGATGCACATAAAGAGACCTGTTCGACGAGGTTTTTGATGCTTCTTGGCTCAACTACAGAAAGTGGATAACGACATAAAGGAAGACACGCCACAAGAGATCAAATCTCTATTAGCAAAGTTCCCTCATGTATTTCAAGACCCATCGGTCAAGCTTCCACTGGAATGACACATGGGCCACACGATTCCACTACAATCGGAGGGGAATCCTCTACCCAGACCCATGTACCGCCTCTGTCTCGTAGTGAGGCAAGAGGCCAAAAACCATCTCAAAGAGTACTTTGCAAAGGGGTGGATAAAGCCAAGTAGCTCGTTGTATAGTACACTTATTCGTTTTGTCAACAAAAAGGACGATGGTTCACGCATGTGCGTGGACTACCAAGCTCGAAAAAAGCTGATGGTGAAAAGTCGAATGCCCTCACCACGGATCGAGGACCTATTTGACTAAATCCAAGGGGAAAGGGTCTTTTATTCCTTGGATTTGTCCCAAGGGTACCATGAAATACGCATTATGAAAGATGATGTTCCCAAAAACGCGTTTTGAACGCACATGAGACGCTACTAGTTTTCAAGTTTTGTGTTGCGGGCTAACGAACGCCCCGACAACATTCCAAGGAGAAATGAAGTGAATGCTTGCCAAGCAACTCGGCTAGTTTGTTTTGATTACCTGGACAACATCCTCCAAATCCATGGAAGAGCACATAAAACACATGCGCGAGGTCCTCACGATCCTTTGGGGACAGAATTTCTGTGCAAAAGTGAGCAAGTGAGAGTTTCCACAAGATGAGCTCAAAAATCTTAGACACATAGTCGGCAAGGACGGTATTCACGTAGACCCTCGAAAGGTCCAAGCCATTGTGGACTGGCCACGCCCATAAACTATTGGACATACTCGGTCTTTTCTCGGCCAGGTAAACTATTTCCAATGGTTTATCCTGCTGCCACATGAATTTGTGACAATGTCATTATTTTTCAAAACGATTTCATGTATTCGTGTGCGAGTGCAATAAATTATTGTTTTCCGTGTGCAATTTATCAATTATCCATAGACCAGTTTGAGCTTTTGCAATAACTAATGACACGTTACTAATTCAAAAGTGCGCTTTATGGCTCCCCACACGTGGTTGCGAAGGAAGTTTCTGACCCATATTCTACGTTTTTAATATACAACATATGGAATATCGAGCACGCTCCTTGAAATTTTGCTCTTTTTGTGTACGGTTTGCAAATATTGTTTTGTAATAATGTGCAAACTCAGTAGCATTTCAAAAAAAAAATGTGTGCGACCCCTAAACTATTTAAATGCACAAATTCTTATGGGACTAGGGTTTGCAAGGGTATTTGACCCTGGAAGCGTTGCTAACCAGGCTCGTGTGAAAAGATGCGCATTGGGATTGAGCTTTTGACTACAAGGTGGCTTTTCTCAAAGCCAACAAGCCTCTATCCACATCGCTTTTCTTAGCTCTTCCCGACCCATCGCAACCGTGGGAGGTGCGATGTGATGCGTCAGTAGTAGGAATTGGAGTAGTCCTCATGCATAATGGTTACCCAGTTGTGTCTGAGAGCCAGAAGCTCATCCCTGCCAAGACGCCATATACAACTAGGGATCAAGAGCTTCTTGCGGTGGTATTTGCTTTCAAGATGTGATGTCACCTCAAGGGCGCTAAAGGGGATGTGACAGTCTGGAAAGACACCAATGGGGTTGTGGTTGGTTTTTCCAAACGTAACCGAACCTATCAAGACGACATGCACGTTGGTGCAAATACTTGAGTTGATTCTCGCTCACATGGGAATATTGGTCAGAACGCATCAACGTGGCCGATCCACTGAGTTGACAGCTAATGGAATTTTAAGCAACCTTCGAAGTTGACGGGTGTTTTATGGCCATTGTGACAGTAATAGTGCAAACACTAGAGCCCCCTGCACCTCTCTATAAACCACCTCAAGGGGTTATCCACTACAAAGGTTCTCTAAATAGGATCCAGATGGAATACTACGTAGATTCCTGGTTTCAAGACTCTTGGAATCAAGACAATCACTGATTGGTGGAGGCCGCACGAGTCTTTTGGCATGGAGAACAAGTTGTTGGGCAAAACTCGGGAGACCTTCAAGCAAATATTCTCCTACTTTCACGACCTGCCGATCGCAGGTCATGTGGAACCTTGGAAGACCGGACAGGCATTCTTGGACCACTATTGGTGGCCAAGATAGGGTGCACATTTTCATTGGTATTGCATGGATTGCAACCCATGTCTTTGTGATAAAGCTAGTATCAAAAATCCTGATGGACTCCTCCAACAGCTTCCCATCCCTGGGTCTCCGAGGGAGTGTGACAACATGGTCTTCATTATTGGTCCTCTAGATATGACCCATGGCCACAATGTAATACCAGTGGTTATGGATCTTCTTACATAGATGAAATGATTCACACCTACAGCCACTGGCGTGCAATCAAAGGAGACCGCTTGTCCATTCTTTGAGGGTGTCATAAATTACCATGACTTGTCTTTGTGCATTATCTCTGATCAAGATAGAAAGTTTGCTAGTAATTTTAGGAAAACGATGCACGAGTATTTTGACAACAAGTTGCAAATATCGATAGCGTTTCATTTTCAAAATGATGGACAAACAGAGTGCATGAACTGCACTCTGGAGAATATGCTCCACATGTACATGGACCTTGCCATGAATGACTAGGATGAATTCCTCCCACCGACGGATTTTGGGCTGAATGACTCGGTGAACGACTCTACATAGTTCACATTGTTTGTATTGAACAGTGGTGGGAATCTTGAGGTCCCCTCTTCATAGGTGAAGAGTGGTAGTAGAAGAGGACAGGTTCATTCTACTCAAGCCTTTACCAAGCGCATAAACTCCTTGTTATTGGAGGTGAATGGTCACCTTCAAACTGCTCAGCAACGAAAAAAGGCATATGTAGACAAAATTTTCCGCGATTTCTTGTTTGACACATTGGTGACAAAGTGTTGCTTGGCACTAAGAATCTTTGGCTGAAGTTACCAGGAGCAAAAAAACCAATACCAAAGTGGTTTGGGCCATTTTTTGTTGTTGTACGCATTGGGTCAGTGGCATACCGATTACTGCTTCCTTTGAGGATGAAGATACATGACGTGTTTTGTGTGAGCATGTTGGCTCCAAACACGGTAGGAGAAACCATTTGGCCACCACCAACAGTCCTTCTTGCCTATGGCCAGTACAAATTTTTTTGTCTACTTTAGCACTAAGAGTGTATACTCCGATTGCTAGTTGGTAGGGAAACCTCGTTCATTAGGTCGGATGTGGACCTCAACATGACTCATGGAAGCCCGAATCTCGGTTTCCCACAGGGGTGGTCAGTAAGTACTAGGGCAAGCTGGCAGCTCGCACAGATTGACGCACGCCATGGGGCACTGCCTGAAAAGGAAAACAACATTATCGCAAGGCAGCATTCATGGATTGCGACCATACGAGGTTGGGGACGCCCAACATGGTTGTCCCGCGGACGCTCCCCCCTAAAGTGGGAAAGCCACTAGCCGTGCTGACCAACAAGCTGTAGGTTGGGTTGAAGTGCCATGCATGTATTCACGTGTGGTTGGTGATTGAAATAATTGATTTCCTTTAACAGCATTGACGACTCACTATCGGGCACTCTCACTTGTGGTCATGAACCGGGACGGTACATAATGAGTGGGGAGGAATGTAGCGGGAGGGTCAGTTTGGCCCTCCCACCTAGCATTAGTAAGGGAGTGGTTTGCAGGCACCCCTTGCTAATGGGATGGCTGGCCGGTAGCCAGCCATGTGCCGGCCGCCGGCCGGCCGGCGGCTGGCCGGCTAGGTGGCCGGCAACCGGTCACATGACCGGCCAGCCACCCATCGGCAAGCCACGAGCCACCGATCGAGTTGGTAGTTTGATCGGTGCCTAGGAGGCCACAAAGCCCTTGAGGCCAAGGCTCGTGGCCTTGTGCCCTTGCCTTTCCGTGGCCTCATTGCCAGCGAGAGTGAGCAAGGATGAAGATTATTGTGTGAGCGGGAACGAGGTGCATACGAGAGAAGCCGGTCTATAATTGACGATCGTGACAATTCCGCGCCGACGTGTCAAGAACAAAACTTGAGTTTGTCTACGTGAATCAATGAGTTTCAAAACTGGAAAAATCATGCAAAATCGTGAGTTCAAGTTGATACCCCCTCGTTTTGGAATGGGAACGAGTAAGCGAGGTAAAGACAGAGATGGGCCTCCAAATACTTGAAACATTCAAGTCTCCCTACATGGGTCATCAATGATGATTGCCCCCAAGAGTGACACAGAGGGGAAAACCCCTCTAGTGAGTTCTGCACACCATGTTGTGAAATGTATTGACGACCCATGTGAAGGATCTGGAGACACTGGCATTGCATTGTGTGAAGGATGCATATGTTTCCTCGTCCACTTGCATGACTAGTGGAGGAGGTACATGTCTTCATAGATATCTTTCACTTCCTTCATGGCATAGGTTTAATGTGCTGAATTGGAAAAGTAGATGACTTGGCATGACTTTAGGAAATCTAACATGTTCGAAGAAAGATATGTGCCTAATTGCTCGGTTACCCGGTTTGCGCGCACTCTTAAGCTAGCATGTCCACGAGTCAATATTTTCAGATGACATATCCATCTCTTAAATAAATAAAGAATGTATCCGACCCTTCCTCCCCATGCTCAATCAGTGACATGCTCCGCTGATCGAGCATGGCTACAAGGGTCATGTGACCACCGCTCGATCGCGACCATCTCTCCCTCACAAGATTGTGATGGATCGATGACCCCTTTCCTTACACGCAAAATCCCTTTTATGATTTAGGATTTTGTATGATTTACACGGGTGGAACCCGCGCAAAACATGAAATCCTCCATCCTGATAGGGGGTTTGTGCGT
This sequence comes from Penium margaritaceum, assembly GCA_023375785.1. Lineage (NCBI taxonomy): Eukaryota > Viridiplantae > Streptophyta > Zygnematophyceae > Desmidiales > Peniaceae > Penium > Penium margaritaceum. Next base: position 42,839 of record SZWC01012494.1, on the reverse strand, counting down.
ACATGTAGCGGGAGGGCCGGTTCGGCCCTCCCTCCTTGCTGAAGCGAGGGGTAGTTGCGCACCACCCCTCGCGTCAGCGAGGGCTGGCCGGCGGCCAGCACTTCGCTGGCCGCCGGCCAGCTCGCTGCCGGCCTTCTGGATGGCCGGCGGCCGGCCAAGTGACCGGTCGGCCACCGGCCGGCCAGCCACCAGCCGCCGATCGCGGCCTCAGCCCGATCGGCGGCTGAGAGGCCGCGAGGGCCTCGAGGGCGAGGCCTCGTGGCCTCGTGCCCTCGCCCCCCCTCGCCCTCCTTGCAAATGAGCAAGAGAGGACGAGGGATAGGGGGAGCGAGGGTGAGGTGAAATTCGCTGGCGCGAAATCGCCAGCGTGCCTCGCACGCAACGATTTCGCGCTAGAACGAAAAAATATGAATCGAAGTTCGTTTACGACGAACTTCGACATAAAACGAACGAAATAACTCGTGCGAACCCACGAGTTTGAGGTAAAAACCCCCGGTTTGGGTCCCAAAACTAGGGGTTTGGTTAAAAACGGAATGGGCCTCCGGAGACTCGAAATATTTGAGTCTCCCTGCTCTGGGTCGTTGATGACGATTGCCCCTCAGTCTTGCGAAGGGGGTAAACCCTTGACGTGGACTGAGAACGCCATTCTGCAAACACCGACGACGACTTCAGAGCAGGAGCTGGAGACTCAGCCGTTACAGTGGTATCAGAGCGAGACGACCCGCACGACCAAGGGTTCGACGGAAACAGCGGCTACGACATAGATAAAACGCCGCCGGCAGCTACAAGCAGTAGCAAAAATGCTAGAAGGGACTACGGCATCAATACTTCACGGATAGAAGCGCCGTAAAGTGCGTTGCAGAGCTGGAAAAAAATCCTACTTGTTGCAGCCACTTCATTCTAGCCTCTTCACACTTCCAGGGGGCTTGGAGGATTTTTGTGGGGCGGGTTGGGGGGTTCCCACCTCTAAAACCACAAAATCCTCCTCATTTTCAAGGCTCCTTCGAACCTCCTTCATCCAAAAATTGGGACGGTGTCCCTCCCCAAGATTAGGGACTCTCACAACCTAAGAGCACCCTAAAAAGAAGGAGGGTGACAACTTGGGGACTTTTGGCGGATCCCCCAACGCCGCCGGCTCAAGGAGGACGCCGCCAAGAGGCGCAAGACGCGCAAAGAAGACTCAAGAGGAGGCCAAGGAAGACAAGAAGACAACAAGACAAGAAGAAAAGTAGTGTTTTGTTCTAGACCTTGTACTTGCTTATCTTCTTGCTCTTTGTCTTAGTTTTGCGAGGGGTACTCACGATTCTTTTTACTTCCTTGTATTTTGATTTTCTGTTTTCCTAGATCCTAGTTGCTACCAAGNCTAAACCCACGACCTTGTGCCGACGTGGTGGCCTAGGAAAATAGAAATATAAACTGAAATTGCCGCACCGATCGTGAGAGCAACGCCTTAGGAGGTGATTCCTCCTTGTTGTGGGGTGATCCTCACAACAACCTTCACGTGCTAGTTGCACGAGCGACGGGATGGCAAGTGCCGGACCGTCTAAGACCAACAAGGGCAAGGTGGTGACGGCGTCACCACGAGCTCTCGGTGGACTCCAAGTTTTGGGAGCCGCCGCCGCGAGCACGGTTACCAACCCAAAGGCAACCGTACCGCCAAGGGCAACCCTACCGCCTAAGGCAACCAACGCCAACCTCGGCAACACCGAGAAGCGTGCGGAGGCCGCAAAGGTGCTCTACAAGCACGTCGACACGCACATGGACGACCCCCATGCGACGGATGACGCGATGGAGGAGGATCTTCCAGAGGAGGACCCCGATGAAGAGCACGATATCAACGATGGCGAAGGCGACGAGGATCACGACCATCGCCATCGTCGTGCGACGAACTCCAGCCGATTGCTCGAGAAGGGCAAGACAGTCGCCGCATCACCTGAAGCTGCCGACGGCAGCGAGATTGCCAAAAGCAGCAAGGGCGTTGAAAGCAGCCACACTGGAAGTTCCCACGAGAACGAGCCGGACGACGTTGCCGCGAAGGCAATTCGCGATGACCATCGTAGGCTCGCGAAGTTTGCTAGCGAGGCCGCAGGCCGACTCAAGATCACCACTGGTGGTGGAGATACGGCACCACGCGGAGGAATGGCGGCGGACCCTCTTTCCTACGATGCGGCCGCAATGGGGCAAGGCAGCGCCCACTTGAGCGTCGTCGCCGACGACAGTCTCCTCCAAAAGGTGGGGCTCCTTGGAGGCGTGTATGCGAACCGTACCCTCTTGCAGTGGGTAAGGGTACACGGACAACGCGAGGCCCTGGAGGCTATCGCCTATGCTCTGACAACATCAGAGCTCAAGTTCGCGTTCGCCAACCTGCTGGCCCACGTCGGGCAGAGCATCACGGACCTTGATTGTGATCGCCAGCTGCAGCGCCTCGCCGCCCATGAGGCAAGCCGCCGATGCAACGACCTCGACAAGGCGTTGCAGAGCGTGACCCAGGTGCGGATGCAGCAGCAAGTGCAGCGTGCCGCAACTGTGGAGGCCACTGCCGGCGGCAACGACGACTTGCCTACCTCGACGACTTTGGGGTCGGTCATGAACACGTCCTTCCTCCACAGTGTGGAGATCTTCCGGAAGGGCGTGAAGCTGACCGACTGGCTGAACCGCATGGAGCACGTCCTACATGTCCACAAGGCGCCACTCAGTCAGTGGGGCGACCTTGCCACGACGCGGCTTGAAGACAAACTCTTCAAGTACGTGGTCAAGGAGTGGAATGCACAGCAGCCGCACCTCGAGTGGCAGCCCATGCCGTGGGAGGCCTTCTGCGCAATTATGTGCAAGAAATGCACCCAACGTGAGGAGGCGCAGCACGCCTTCCACAAGATCAAGGACTTTAGGCAGCTGTGCAGCTCGCTCGAATCCTACTTGAGCGAGTTCACCGCACTCGTGGAGGAAGCCAAAAGCTTCACTGAGAGCGATGGCATTCAAACGTTCAAGTACCCGGAGTGCATGCTGCTGGAGTACTTGCGTGATGGTCTTGCCAGCAAGAAGCTGAAAGACAAGACCACCACGACAGCCACTGGCCAAGCTTGGACAAGCTGGAGGGCGTTGCGCGACTACATGAGCGAAGTGTACTCGACGAACCCGAAGCACTACTCTGATGCACGGCCGAACGCGCGTGCACAGCAGGGTCGCGACATGCGCGTGGACGCTGCAGGGGCTGGTGGGTCAGCCGGACAGCAAGGCGAGGCCAAGGGCAAGAAGCCGACAAACCCTCCAGCCAAGAAGGCTGGTGGACACAAGGGTCCCAACAACAAGCACAGCCGTGAGAATGACGAGCTCCAGGCGGCGCGTGAGCGTCACAACGCAGCCTTTCGCAAAGGGCTCTGCCACAACTGCATGCAGCCGGGCCACTTTAGGGCTCAGTGCCCTGAGGCTGCTGGTGGACAAGAGGCCGCAGCGCTAGCTACAGCAGCAATACCTCGTGGGGATGGTGCAGAAGGAGGCCGCGGACAAGGCCGTGGACAAGGTCGCGGTCACGGCAATGGGCCCGGCCGTGGTAACAGACAGGGCCGTGGGGCGAGTTTTCCCCACCCCTGAGTGACGTCAGTGGGGACCACTCAGGGGAAAAACTGGATCACGAGTGTGAGTTCATGTTTTCAGACGAGGATGTTAAACAATTTGAGTTTTTGACGAGTTCAAATTTCTCTGTTGTCTTCTCCCCTCTCATTGAACCTCATTTTGCACTTGCTGACCGACATTGCCCACTAAATCTTGCATCACCAGACAAGATGCATGACCGAACCTGCTTAGTGGTGGCCACACCAACCACTGTGCAAGAGTTGTGTAACACAGTGATTGAAGCAAACGCCCTCAAAGCGATGAGTTCAGTCATATTTGCAGTACCTTTGGTCGACAATTTTGACCCAGTGAAATTTAAACACTGGAAGGTGCTAGCCGAATTCACACGTGCCCACAAGATGTGGACTCGAGTGGGTGAATCATGGGAGTTACGACGCCCGTCGTACAGATTCCGTGTTTATCACAAGCTCGCCTTACCGTCGTCGAGTCTGTTAACTCGGAAGAGTGGAGGCAACATGACGATGCAGTTCAAAGGACACCTAGCTTGTGCTCCCGTGAACGTACTTGCTGACACTGGAGGGGACGACTCTTTTGTCAGCCTTGGCTTTACCCGTCGGGTTGGCCTGAAGTACGAGCCATCGAATGTCACAGTTGTTGTCGGTGACAACTGTACGGTACCCATGATTGGTACTTGTAAAGCAAAAAATTGTATTCAAGGGTACACACAGAGTGTCACGTTGAAGGTACTCAACCTTCTTGACCCGTTTGACGTGGTGCTAGGCGATCCCTGGCTCCGTGACAACAAGGCCCTAATGTGCTTTGAATCAAAGCGTTTGATCCTCCGAAAAGGACAACACCACTTTACGTTGATTCCGAGTACGGAGTTATCACCGACCCGACTCAAAGTCCATGCCAGATTGTCTGCAATGCGGGTCAAGAGACGTATTCGACAAGGTTGTTGATATTTTTTGGCTCGGCTGTAGAAAGTGGAGGGTGACGTGACGGGAGACATGCCACAAGAGATCAGATCTCTATTGGCGGAGTTCTCGGATGTATTCCAAGACCCACCGGCTAGGCTTCCACCAGAAAGACACATGGGCCACACGATTCCGCTGCAACCGGAGGCGACTCCTCCGTTCAGACCCATGTATCGCCTTAGTCCAGCAGAAAGGCGAGAGGCCGAACGCCAAAACAAAGAGTACCTTGCAAAAGGATGGATTGAGCCAAGTAGCTCGCCGTACGGTGCGCCGATCCTTTTTGTGAACAAAAAGGATGGTGGTTTACGTATGTGCATGGATTACCGGGCGTTGAACAAGATGACGGTGAAAAATCGATTCCCCTTACCGCGGATTGAGGACCTTTCTGACCAACTCCAAGGGGCAAAAGTATCTTCGTCCTTGGATTTGTCTCAAGGGTACCATCAAATCCGCATCACGGAAGATGATGTGCCCAAAACCGCGTTTCGAACACACATGGGACACTATCAGTTCCGAGTGTTATGCTTCGGGCTTACAAATGCCCCGGCAACTTTCCAAGGAGAAATGAACCGAACGTTCTCCAAGCAACTCGGACAGTTTGTCTTGGTTTATGTGGACATCTGCGCGATCCTGGTTTTCTCCAAATCAATGGAAGAGCACATAGAACATCTGTGCGAAGTTCTCGCAATCCTTCGGGAACAGAAGTTCTATGCGAAAGTGAGCAAGTGCAAGTTTGCACAAGATGAGCTCGAGTACCTTGGACACATCGTCGGCAAGGACGGCATCCGCGTCGACCCACAAAAAGTCCAAGCCGTTGTGGACTGGCCACGACCCAAAAATGTTGGGTAGATTCGGTCTTTCCTCGGCCTTGAAAACTACTTTCGACGGTTTATGCAAGGGTATTCGACCCTGGTAGCACCGCTAACTAGGCTCACGCGAAAAGACGTGCGTTGGGAATGGACATCTGATTACGAGAACGCTTTTCTCAAAGTCAAAGAGCTTCTCTCCACGGCGCCCGTCCTAGCTCTTCCGGATCCATCGCAACCGTGGGAGGTTCTCGTGCAGAACGGTCACCCAGTTGCGTATGAGAGCCAGAAGCTCATACCCGCGAAAACGTGGTACACGACTGGGGATCAAGAGCTCCTTGCGGTTGTACACGCTTTCAAGATGTGACGTTGCTACCTCAAGGGTGCTGAAGGGAGTGTGACGGTCGTGACCGACCATGATCCATCGGTGTTTTTCCAAACGCAACCGAACCTATCAAGACGACATGCGCGTTGGAGCGAATACCTGAGCCGATTCTTGTTCACATGGGAATATCGGCTAGGACGCATCAACGTGGCCGATCCACTAAGCCGACAGCCTGTGGAAATAAAAGCAACCACCAAGGGCAGTGGGTGTTTTATGGCCATTACAACAACATCCGTACAACCACCAGATCCCCCTGCACCTCTCCGGCAACCACCACGAGAGATTATCCATTACAACGGTTTTGTAAACAGGATCCGGATGGGATACTACGTGGATTCTTGGTTTCAAGACTCTCGAAATCTGGACAAGTACGTCTTGGTGGAGGCCGCAGGAATATTCTGGCATGGAGAACAAGTTGTTGTGCCAAACTCGGGAGACCTTCGAGCAAAGGTTATCTCCCAGTTCCACGACCCGCTGGTCGCAGGTCACGTGGGACCCCGAAAGACCTGACAGGCACTCTCGGACCACTATTGGTGGCTAGGGTGGAGTGTCGATGTCCGTAAGTATTGCATGACATGCGACCCATGTCTTCGGAATAAGGCTAGTAACAAGAAGCCTGTGAGACCCCTCTAGCAGCTTCCCATTCCTGGGACTCCATGGGAGTGCGTCAACATGGACTTCATTACTGGTCTTCCGGACACGGCCTGTGGCCATGATGCAATACTAGTGGTTGTGGATCTTTTGACGAAGATGACACACTTCATTCCTACAACCACTAACGTGAACGCAGAGGGGACCGCTCATCTCTTCTTTGAGGGTGTCGTAAAGTACCACAGCTTGCTGTTGCGCATTATCTCGGATCAAGATCAAAAATTTGCTAGTAACTTCTGGCAAAAGATGCACGAGTACTTCGGCAATGAGTCGCAAATGTTGACAGCATTTCACCCTCAAACTGACGAACAAACAGAGCGCATGAATCGCACTGTGGAGCAGATGCTCCGCATGTACGTGGACCCTGCAATGCATGATTGGGACGAATTCCTAGCACCGGCAGAGTTTGCAGTAAACAACTCGGTGAACGAGTCCACACAGTTCACACCGTTTGTGTTGAACAGTGGTCGGCATCCAGTGGTACCCTCTACATTGGTGAAGAGTGGGAGTACAAGGGGGAAGATTCCTTCCGCTCAAGCCTTTGCCGAGCACATCGACTCCTTGTTATAGGAGGCGAAGGGTCACCTTCAAGCAGCTCGGCAGCGACAAAAGGCATATACCGACAAAGGTCGCCTGGAGGTGTCGTTTGACATCGGTGACAACGTGTTGCACAGCACTGAAAACCTTCGATTGAAGTCGCCAGGGGCAAGAAAACTTCTACCGAAGTGGATTGGGCCGTTTCCCATTGTGGCATGCATTGGGCCAGTGGCATACCGATTGCTACTTCCGCCGAGTATGAAGATACATGACGTGTTTCATGTGAGCCTGTTGGCTCCATACACAATAGAAGGAACCGTTTAGCCACCGCCAGCAGTCTTGGCTGCCGACGGCCAATACGAGGTCCTTCGCCTACTCCAGCACCGAGAGCGTACTCTTCAGTCGCGCGTTGTCAAGGAGTACCTCGTTCATTGGGCCGGTTGTGGACCTGAACATAATTCATGGGAGCCCGAATCTCGGTTGCCCACAGGGGTGGTCAACGAGTACTGGAGTGAGCTTGCAGCTCGCACAGATCGACGCGTGGCAGGAGGTACCACCTGAACGCGGGAAATGTGAACAACATTCCCACAGGGCAGCATTCATGGACAGCGACCATAGGAGGTTCGGGACCCCCAACATGGTTATCGCGCGGACGCTCCAGCCTAAAGGGAGGAGGCCGCTAGCCGTGCTGACCTACAAGCTGCAGCTTAGATCTAAGTACCATGCACGTGTTCATGTTTAGCTGGTGATTGAAATTATTAATTTTCTTTCACAATGTTGATGACTCACTCACTCACAATCCTACTTGTTGTTCATGAACCGGGACGGTTCATAAAAAGTGGGGAGGAATGTAGCGGGAGGGTCGGTTCGGCCCTCTCACCTCGCTGAAGCGAGGGGTGGTTGCGCACCACCCCTCGCGTTAGCGAGGGCTGGCCGGCGGCCAGCACTTCGCTGGCCGCCGGCCAGCTTGGTGCCGGCCGGCTGGACGGCCGGCGGCCGGCCAAGTGACCGGCCGGCCACCGGCCGGC
>SZWC01012494.1:0-28793 GCA_023375785.1 Penium margaritaceum | reverse complement strand
TGTGTGTGTGTGTGTGTGTGTGTGTGTGTGTGTGTGTGTGTGTGTGTGTGTGTTTTGGGCCTCCTCGATGGTCAAGATCAACTATTGGAGCAGACTGCTGCTAATGTTATCAAGTGTTGAATTATCCTGGCATAAAGTCTCATTCACTCTTGCTTTCGGTCCTATCTTTGCACCACAAGTTCTCCCGACGGCCACAAGTAAAAAGGAGAGATCTATGGAGACTGATGGGTTAGTCACTTGGTTGGCCATTGAAATACCCCATCGTGCACCATTCATCAAGTAGTGTTACATGTTATGTGTTCTTCAGAAAGTTATTCAATTTAACTTCATTATCCCTCAATGGCTGGTGTCTTCAACATCCACTGCTCCTTGTTACAAAGTACACTCATCAATGAAGTCTTTGTAAACTAAGCATTATTTTGGATGGAAAATTTGCACTTCAGACTTGTGTGATTTTCTCTCGTCGCGAATGACGATTGACTTTTCCCTTTAGCAGCGTTGCACTATGACACCAGAAAAACTGCATAGCAAGACACGAATGGTCGATATGCACAATTTTGTAGAAGCACTCAACCTCGGAGATAAGGACACCCCGATAGATAAGTGGAATTCTTGGAACAAGTCCTAAAAATGTATAGTGAAAACAAATAGTTATCATGATGTTTTAGCATGCATGAGGTATTTGATGCTTGGTACAAGCAACAAGTCTAAAGTCTTACCCTAGTTGGTCCCTTTGATAAAATCCAATTACATTGTGAGAGCTTCTAAGATTGTTGAGTTACTCTGCAAATTTCTAGTGCCATTGCATAATTATGTAAAGAATATCATAGATACTTTGAAAGTCTTATGGACCTTCCTAGAAACCAGTCATAAAAGCCACGGTTTCCTAAGCGCACCACAGAGGGTTAAGACTATTATTTGGACCTCGTTTGTTGGAATGGCGTGAAAGTCTTATGGACCTTCCTAGAAACCAGTCATAAAAGCCACGGTTTCCTAAGCGCAACACAGAGGGTTAAGACTGTTGTTTGGACTTCGTTTGTTGGAATGGCATGAAAGTCAGAATTCACTGGTTGATGGGCCATTCTTGTGAGAACAAAATCCTATTTATCCATTATAGAACTTGTAGACCATCTGAACTACAAAGTTATGTACAGCTGGTAACAAAATCATCTACATGATGGGCTTCCACTCCCCCTTATTTCAAAACAACAATGTAATTGCTCCGCAATAAAACCATTAACGACTGTCACATTGACGAGGGTTCAGCACAAGAATTTACAGAAAGCAAGATATTCAACACACATGGATGATAAGAAGTAGTATGGAGACATGCTCTTCTTCCATTTGTATTCCGTTGGCACATAATGCAATTTTTTTAAATCTGTTTTTTTTTTCCAGATTCCTACCGATGTGTCCGATTCTTGAATATCCAAACAGGTTTAATGACCTCCGTAAAAATCAACATACACTACAAGAACCATACAAAGTTTTTCATGCTTTCTATTGACTTCTCCATGGTGCTAGACTCTTGCAAATTCATGTATTGCATCAATGTTGAGTCCTTGAATTCATTGTGATTTTATCTTGAATGGATAAACACTTTCTAACCTAAGACATGTCACAGATGTCAAGCCCCACTGTCATCTGCTATGCCTCATTCTTAGAACTGTACTGTTACATGCCACAATAAGTGTGAAATCCTATCCCTTTAGATCTCATTAGGTGATATGCTTTAGATGACGCAAATTTGTTAAGGGCAGGTGACCCTGCATGAAGACCATTTCATCATATAGGTGTGCTCAAGTAGACATAAACATGAAATACAGCTCCAGGTGTGGGCAAGCAACAATTTGCACAACACCCAATCCATTGCAAAAACTATATGACCATCGAGGAAAACGGCCATGGAGCAAGTGGTTCCATGTGTAAGTAATATGACATACTGTACTGAAAGTCATATTCGCTGAATTTTTAGATCGTAATTATGTGCTTATTATATTCACCATTAATCGGGTGCTTTTCATTTTCTGTTGTGCTTGCCCAAAGGGGAAAGGCGGGTATTATCTGCTTCTCATATTCGCCCATCATGCTATCGCACCTGTTTGACAGCGTCGCTTCAACTCCTCAAACACTCGACTTTGGAAGTTTGAATGCGAGAACTTGGGCCACCGTCAGATTGCGTCCTATCAACCCACCCGTCAGATGAGCCCTCGACAGCTCGCGACGCACTGCCGATGCGCCAGGACGCCCGAGTGGGGGTCGCGCATTCAAGAGCACCTCTCACCATTGTCGAGTCACACACCTGTCCACGATAGAGACACTCCTGTCGTACAACCTCAAGCACCTCACCCCCGAAGAGGCTGCCGCTGACCGTCGCCTACAGTTTGACAGACACATCGCGCAACACTCGAAGCCATGCAACATCCCCAAGAAATGCCCTGTCGGGCGTCCACCAAAGAAGAGCCCCACGCTCGTCCTAGCGCCCGCTGAGAACTCCATGGTTCCGCCCGTGCGGGAGACCGTCAAGGCCCGCCTCCCCGCCCCGAAGTCGTCATCGGCCGAGCCGGCGAGCACGTCTAACAAAGCGGCTGAAGCGCCAACACCGCGGCGCAGTGAATACGTGAACTGGCTTGGTGATGGCTATCTTCCACGCATTCATGGCGCCATGGAGGCCGGGGGATCCGCATGCGGTGCAGTGAAGATTTTGCGGAAGATCTACCACGAACCTGGAAACCGTTGCGTGTACGATCAACTCAACGTGTATATGGTGCGTGGCTGGTACGAATGTGGAACCTGCACCCTCCTTGCCAAATTCCATCCATTTCTCACACACACCGTGGACGTCAAAATCCAAGGTCCAACAACGAAGCGGTCACATGGAAATTGGGGTTGTAAGAGTTTGTTGGAACGCCATCCAGAGTTTGAGGGCATCATTGTTGACACCGTCAATGGCATGCGGGATGCGGGAAGCATAATTAACTCCGCAAACCTGCGCGGATTCCTCCATGCTCTCACCAAGGAGCATCACCCGGATGAGTTGCTTGAGAATGGCGGGCGAATGACATTCTTATGCGCATGGATCCGTGCCTTCGTCCACGAACGAATGAGGTGGTCCTACCGATGTAGGACAACCGTGGCGCAGAAGCTTCCCACCAACTGGGAGGAGTCCGTCGCTGCCATGCACAAACGCGTCGCCGCGTTGATGGTCATGCATCAAGTGGAGCCGGACTTCGTCGTCAATGGTGACCATACCGGCATTTCTCTAGTCCCAACCGGTAAGTCTAATGTCGGTAGTTGTCATTGTTGTTTTTATGCACCCGTTGAAGGTGAGCACACGTTCTGATCACACGTTCTGTGGGTGCGCAGGTGACTGTACGTACGCCCCCATGAGCTCTAAGGAGGTGGCAATCACCGCCCTTGACAACAAGCGGCAGATTACCGTCCTCGTCGTGTCGGACATGGCGGGCGACATATTGCCGCTCCAACTCATATACGCGGGCAAAACCAACCAATGCCAACCCGACAACGCCGACACAAAATGCGCAACCGAAGACTTCCACTTCTCCCTCAACCACACGCCCAACCACTGGGCAAACATGAGGACTACGCGGGGGTGGATCATGCGAGTGATCCACCCGTGGTACAAGAGGGAATGCGAGCGCACAGGCAAGCCAATTAACAAGCACAAAGTGGTTCTTTCTTTTGCAATTCCGAGGACTTGAGCGCGATGTCTTCATCCATATGAAAATTTCAATGTTGACCTGACTTGAACCCGGTTTTGTAACAATTATGGTGTGAACAGTGTGGTCGAAAAAAAGTTGACATTTTGCATAATTTTACAAGTGATTTGCCCAAACAGTTCATAATTATTTAGGTGACGCATGGGCGAAAGTGAAAGTTTTTTTTGCACGAATATGAATTTCAGTACGGTACTTTAAGAAAAGGGAGAAATCATATACTTAGAGGGCATGATTAAAAATCCCATCTTAAAGGGCGTGATTCCCATATTTGAAGATTCCATCCTTCAAATATTTCTATGTGAATAAGGATGCTAGCCACACATCACGTAGCTTCAGAAGATGGACAATGAGTCGTATGAAATCACCATTGTTGTTCGTACTTCACTCTCAAATGACTAGTGATGGACACACTAGTGTTCATTGTAACCAGGAATAAAAAAAGGTATCACAAAAATAAATGGCAGGGTGAAAACACGTTGCCGTGCCATAGGAATTCATCCGTGAGGCACATGACATAATTACTGAGACCACAAAGGACATCTTAGGGTGAGGGCACTATGAGAGAAACATGTTATAAGTCTCGTGGATGACATGGATGAAACATAAGGGTAGAGATAGGGGATATGTGCATGTTTCCCTTGCACGTGGTAAACAGAATTTGGAATGAAGGGAAAAGAAAGTGGATTTTTCAAGGCCAATTAAGAGGCTACAATTGGTGCATACTAGTGATGCCGTTCGTGTGCAGATGGCAAAAGGACATACAAGGGAGACAACAATGCAACAATGAGGGAGGGGGGTCGATAATGGGGAGAACAATATTGAAATAACAACATGTTGTATCTCTTGGAACACTCGATGGAAAGACAAATGATATACGTTGAGGGTCAGAGAAAAACAACGGAAAACAACACTAAGATGCCCTCCTCATTTAATAAGTGCATCAACATCGGGAAGTGCTTGACGATGGGCAAGTCAATAAAGGGAAGAAAAAATAACATCCACACCATGCAAAGGTACGAGCTGGCGACAAACTGTGTGGACAAGGAGTATGTCGAATGTATCAGGTCCAAGGAGAAGACCACGGAGGACATTATGTGATGGGTAGCACATGAATAAAATATCCGGAAGCCATCTTCTATACATGCATAGAGGAAAACACCAGAGGTGGCAACGATTTGAACAATAGAAACACAGGTGGCAACAGTAGATCCCACAAAGGGCAACATAATAAACAAGTGGATAGCCAATGCTCAATCCAGAAGAGATAATGAAACAAACTATGTAACACTGTCTTAGAGCCCTGCTTTTAGATAGCATCATAAGACTGGTTGTGAAGGTGTTGGATAGCTAGGAATTTAATCAAACTCTCACCCCCATGATTGCATCAGTGTTATTGTGAATGGGGACCATAGCTGGTTGGTGCTTGCCGTTGAAAGACAATTCTAGACAAGAGAGAGACAAGAGAGGCCTCTGTGGAGAGAAGGAATTTCAGGGGAGTAGGTACACAGCTACTCGTGCAGTGGAGTGTAGGCCTCTGATTGCCAACCATGGTGGGTGGTTGATCCACATGGCAGTGTTAGATATCAAGGGTTGGTGGATAGAGCGTCATTGGAGGGAACTCCTATCTTTGAGTGTGAATGTGTCATCATGGAAGCTGAGACCAACCAGGTACATACGACGGAGGTCAAAGTACTAGACAATAAACTTCCAAACCAGTAGTCTTAGTGACAATACATCCATTGTAGAAGACCTGTGTCATATAGAGGAGTTTGGTGCTCGAGCCAAAGCTCCCAGAACAAAAAACACTGGGCAACTTAGGTCAATGCACCATGCTTTCCAATTTGGTTTCCCATGTACAGACCCTTGCTCCAACCTCAATCTTACTATGCCAGTGGTCAAATTTTATGAGGATGAAGAAAAAGCAGATGATAAGGAGCTGATGATGGACTTTTGCTGACAATTACAAGAGCAAAAACCCTTAGATAACATGCATGTTATAATCCTTTTTTAGGCTACCCCAAAGTTAAACTTCAAGATACTTGGCTATAGAGTCCCGCGGTGTACCCATTCACGAGAGAAATTTTGAAGAGCAAGGCATGAGGGAAGACGTCCAAGCTCGCCCCCCTTTGCATTGCTGGGAAGATAGAAGAGATCCAAGCTTACCCCTCTGATCATGGTGAAGAATGCGGACAGAATGATGGGTTCTTTGTTCTTGAGATCACGTAGGAGCTTTGGATCAAGATTCTAAGTACCTACTGTGCTTGATGTTCAACAAATGATTTATTGCATACAGTTTTTGACTATGAAAACCGGGTTCTGAAATTAGTGTGATATATCCTTCATTTTGACTTCTGCCCTCCCAGAAACACTTGACAATCGACAACCTGTCCAATTCAATTGTTTCATTTGACGAGCACCCACAAAGCCATAGCACGACAATGGGTCTTTGCCGTGCAACTACGACCAGCGAAGGTCAAACATCCGTCTTTGCTGCTGTCATTTGATACATCAAACGATAGTAGTCGCACGTTTGGTCGGCCAGGAATGACAACAGTGATTGGATGGCCAAAAGGCCAGCCAATAACCATGTTTGCATGTTGCACCACCCAAACGTGAGAGTTTGGGTGTTCAAATGGTTGATTGGTCAAACCGAAGCTTTTTCAAAGGTAGTGTGACGTGTACAAGGAGCCCGGAGAATGGAGCAAAATAAAAGACTGACTGTTAGAAAACAAAACTGCTGTTGCGCACAAACCTGGCCATTACACTTTGTATTCGATTCTGGAATTGAGTCATTGATTCAATGGCGTCATTCATTTGACGAAACTATATTTGTAACAGTCTTCAGCCATGTACAAAATGTTTGAAACTAAATTTCAAGAGCATTAGGGTATCTGGTGTTTTAAGACTGCCCTTGAGAAACGCGTTGAACTACACTGTCAAAGTACAAGGGAGTGCCTGGCTAGAAAGTCCAATTTGCATTAAAAAATGACTTAGGTTTTGAAATGGTATGCAATACAATATTGATGTGGGTGCCAAACTCCTATGTGAGGTGAGTAAGAATGGCTACATTCAACGTATGTACAATATGCATATGTTTAAAATGATAGAGACAAAGATGAGACGGGAATGGGCATCAGTATACAAAACAACATTCCAACTGTTCTCACATCATTCCCTAGGCACTACAACAGATCTCTTAGGATGAAAATGTTTGATGGGGGCAAGGATAGCCATGTGTGAGCAGAATTCATGCTCCTAAAAAGAATTGGGAGTAGTAGAGACAGCTAGAATGATTAAAATGGACGGGGAACAGGAGGTACACGCAATAACTGTGGTGGGAGTGAGAGAAGTGGATGTTGCTGGCAAGTGAAATTACAAAGGTGTATTACTGGTATCTACAAAGTTGGAATGTGTTTACTCCAACATTTGCAGACAGTTTTCTCATGTGTGTGGTTCCATTCATTCTTTAAACTCAACAAAGTGCAATTCATTTGATATCGAGAACCAGATGTGGTGGTAGTAGGGGTGGGATGATAGAGATTTAGTCGATGTAAATGAATGACTTGTGTGAGCATATCTCATTGTCATATAAGAATATTGTGTGTATCTTGTCCCTTTCTTTCCAATGTTGTTGGATGCATTGTGTTGTCAGAAGCTTGCTGATGTTCCAAGTGTTGTACACCCATTGTATGTTGTAATGGAATCGATTCAACCCATGTGGAATCAAGCTTGCTTTTACATCATCTGTGTTCCTTTTGGCCGTCTTAACAATGGTGGGGAAAGGGGGGAAACTGTCAACTGAGATAAAGGGGCATTTAAGCTAGGAAGGGTCTTTCAATTCTATGGTAGCATAATTGCACTTTAAGGTGCATCCAAACATTGGATTCCATGGTTCCTTAGAAGCGCAATGCATTCATAATTAACGAAATCGTGGCATGCTCAAAACAAAGACGTACACATAATACAAATAAAAGGTAAGCATACCAAGCACGGTGGAGAACCACTTGTTCATTGTTTTTTACTTGTGCTTATGATGCTCGTTGTAAACTAAGTTTGATCACACATTCCTCACCATCTTGACTGAGAAACCCGCCTTAAGGGTAAGGACGGTTCATAATCGCAGTCTACATGATGTGGAGAGGTTACAGATACCCCTTCATGGAAGATGTGATGAGGATTGTCTCTTACCAGTTTTCATTTCCCTTGGTTGGTTCAATCTCCATTCAATCAATTAGGATAAGGGTGAATTGCCTTGAACTACGTTTCTTGCAACCGACGATGCACTACAAGCTGTGGCAAATATTGGCGTGAAAGCTGGGTTGAAACTAGATGTACTGAATGTATAAAGATACTAAACAGACATATTTAACAAGTCCATATCTGCATAAAACTCTCTCCACTTGAACTTGTAAACAAAACCTCGCATCGCCACAAATGTGCAAACATGTAAGTTTAAAATTTTTGCTTAGTGTTATAACTGCCTTAATCATTGAGATTAAGTTTTGCTTTAGTACGGACTTTGAATCTGTGAAGTGGAATGCCATGGTTACACGTGAGTTCCAACTCGCATACCATGTTTACATTTAGTAGAATTGGTCATGAACCATATTCTTTTGTACTTACAACGCTACATGCATGGCAACTTCAGTGTAGCTTCCTTGAATGCGTATAATGGCACCAAGGGAAGGATGGATGTGGATGTTGGTTGCATGTTAGATTCTTTAGTGATGGATGCGATCTCGCCGTGCAAAGATCTGCCCAATGAGGACATAGCGAGCTCCTAGAAACCACACAACAATGTGGAAATAAATACCTCTGAAGAGTGTTGTATGGGTGGATGGCACGTGACTCAACATGTACATAGAATTCCCTTTGAGGTGGTTGTTGTATATGTGGAAATTGTGTAAAATGGCACTTTCAGGGGCAGCCCAATGCATCAGTGCCTAGACCTTTCTCAAGGTGCTCAAGCTTATGCATCAGCTTGTGGATTGCCAACTTGTCAACGATGTCCTCCTTTGCAGCATGGTTAGCCATGAGGGCGCTATGAATGATTCCCTTCATGCACTCTCATCTACTTGTATTGGGTTCCTACATCCCAAGTGCACATCACTTGCTTTCCCAAGACTCCTCATCATTTCCAAAGACATTGAAGAGTTCTCCACTGCTTCAACCACTCTGAAGGTGGCCTTTAGTGAAAGAACTTGATAAGTTGTGTTACACTGGATTTGCATAGGGGACAATGGAATACGTCAAAGGTTCAAGTGTCCTTGTGTATTTTGGTGTCCTCGGCATGTGAGGGAAAAACATCAGAGAAAAGCATAGACGTGTAACCAGATGATGATGTTGTTCAAGGATGACCTTGGGGATAAATGATGTGAAGCATACTTTTTTTGCTAGTGGACGGGGAGACCATGCGAGTTTAGAATATGGAACACTATATTTACCATCAGCAATATAGGCGATGCACTGTCATCACATTGGGCCACGGCTGATGATGGCGTGGGCATGCAATGGTAACTCACAATGGAGGGGGCCAAAAGGACCAAGTTGCGTCCTTACTCTACGGGTGAAAAAGAATTATAGCACTCAAAGGTGGTGCAACACGTGAGCGGCCACTGAAGTAGACAAACCCACAACAATGCAGAGCCAAAAGGAGGCCATGCTAAATAACATGATTGTGGTGTTGTAACGGATTCAAACAAAATCCTTGGTTGACAAGGCCCAAACCACGGTTCCCAATGGTCTCCGATTTTCAAGGCATCTCATGCAACAGCCACGGACCAGGGACCTTTGCTATAGCCAAGTGGTGGCGGCCTGCACTTTGCGTATGAGAGAGTTGCCCTTGGCATCCGCATGTCGGACTTGAACTGTGACGCGCTGAGACCAGTGTAACAGATTTTGGACAGAATCCTTGGCAGACTAGGCAAAACCCATAGCGGTTGAGGGTCTTCGACCCTGAAGCCACCATGCCTGGTCGTCCACAGACTAAAGATCCCTGCCCGAACCATGTGGTGCCAGATGTGGGCTAGATATGCACGTATGGAGGTAAAAGAGCTTCAACATCTGTAAACATCAGGTTGAAAGTTGCAACTTGTGATAATGTAAATACAAATACCAAGAACAATAGATGTTTGGCAAGATAACATGATGGTAGTACAATTAATCTGAATACTGGAAGCCCCTTAATTTCCCTCACAAGTGCCGGCTTTCGGAGGGAAGGAGGGTGTGATCATGTCCCACACAGTGAGCACGCTAGAGTCCCATCGTGCTCTATTTTGGTCCTTGGTACCACATGAAATAACTTCAACGTCTTTCTTTGTTAATTGTACCTTTCCCCCATTTTCATCCCGATCGTGTTTTCCTTCTTGTCTACCCATGCACACTAGAATGGGTCCAGCACCGTACTGTGGAAATTTCCTTGCTTTGATTAACCCAAAAAACACACAGCTTTACCGATTTTCACTTATGTTGCACCAAATTCAAGATTAATTGTCAGGTTCTTAAGAAAAAAAGCCTTCCAAATTCTTATGTTTCATAGCTCAAGTCTCCCTTTTCCACATTTTGTTGCTGGGAAACAAGCAGTGATAGTGCCATAAACACGTTCAATATGATAAGAATGTAGCAAAGAACTTTTTGTATGAAACAACAACTTTTATGGAACTGAAACGTTTCCAAGGCATGGAAAAAGTAGCTGAAGATGAGTTAACGTTTCATTCAAGTACAATTGTTTCATTTTAAATCATTGTTTTTCATTCATTATCTCTTCAACTGTTTTAGTAAGTACTTTCCATCCCGGCTCAATACTCTGGATTTGCCTGTTACATACCAGGATTACAGGAGTCCATAGTCTTTTCAAGTGGGCATTTATGTTATTCCACAAACAACCCATCACATCGCGGGGACAACAATGTTCACTTCAACCGCCGAGGGCAAACTGGCCAGCTGCCTCGACCCAAGTGGACATTCCCGAACCGTGTGACAGCTCAACCATTCTCGCGAACCAACAAACAGATATATCACGACCTTCGGGTCGACTTCTCGACGACTTTCAATGAATCTGGATTTATAAAGATGCATTGCGCATCTTCACATTCGATTCTCAAAGACCCCCAAATTATTGGTACTCCTTCTTGATTCCGACCACTCACGACGCGACTCCGCATGCGTCGCTCGACATTTGACCCAACGACCCCCACTATGCTTCGTTCGTAACTTGTCACTTGTATATACATGGTCAATCGTTTCAACACTTGTCATTGAAGTACACTTACTACTAATCATAAATTGCTCAAGTTTCCCAAATTCTAAATCGTGTTTTGCCTCGCAACTTCTACTTATTCACCATCTACGCTCCATTCGGCGTAACACTTGGTATCAGAGCACAATGGTATTGAAGAGGCATCTGACCACGTTACCTATCCGGAGGACTCTTCAGCACAGCGGTGCTGAAGAGTCTTCAGTGCATCTTGCACATCAAGACTTTGCAGACTTTGCGACCAAGACGCAAGAAAAGCAAGCGCAAGGGACGACCAACAGCGTGTCTTTGGCGACGACTTCGGTGATGGAGGACCAGAATATGCCGATGCATGCAAACCCCGAAATGCCAACGAACGCAGCCATGGCAGGCTTCGTGGCACCTGGAACTACCCCTACGGCTTTGGTGACCAATCTGGTCACTAACCCGACGGTGACAAACCAGCCGCCCCTGCAGACAGCCTCAATGACGATAGCAAGGAAGACAGGTGGCATGGGACTACATGCGTGGATCAACGAGGATCTGGCGAATGGGATGTCCACACTCGAGGCCAAGAACAGCCACCTGCTCCAACAGCTCAACGTCGGGATGGGGGCTCTTCACAACACAAGCGCGCCTGAAACCGTGCTCGTCAAGAGAAATTCCAAACTCTCAAGCAAAACCAAAAATTTTCCAACTCCACCAGAAGCGTCCGATCCTACAAGCTCAAAACGACCAATGGGTTGAAGGTGGCTGGTGAGTTTGGAGGTGTACTTCACTGTTGCTGTGGTGAACGAAGATCAAAGAAGAATTGACCTCGCAACCACGCTTTTGCATGGCATGGCGTTAAATTGGTGGTCCGACCTGAAGACTATCCAATATCCTACTCACTCTTAATCTCGGCAATTTAGCAGTTGTGAATTGACAAATCCTTAACTTCAACGCCCGGATAGTTTTGTCTTGTTTTCTTGGAAATTCGTCAAAAGGCTGGGAGTGCTACCTTAAATTCGGCGACAGGCCTGGCAGAGTTTCTCCAATTCGGCGAACGATGTGGTTGGTCCATTTCACGGCATCCGCGGTAACCTGTCAGTGTTGGCGCCGTGGAAATCTTGCGCAATAAAGCGGGAAACCGAGACTTGCAGCAACGGCCAATGACGCCATTGGAAACCGCTGTCTCACTGAAATATGCATGCGCGTGTCACCATCACATTGCATGTCCATCGGTCAATCCATGAACCATTTTCAGTCCAGTCTACGTTCCCGCTTGTCATGGATTGCTACCTGTAGAAGGTTTTCGCGGAGGAGCGATCGCGCCGCATCATGCATGCTACACAGCAGGGCTCTCAACCTAGTGCTCCTCCACCGCGACGTCCTGTCGGTCGTCCACGCAAGCCTATCACTCTCACGGTGGACGTAACCGAAGGACCCCGGGTGCATGCCCCTCATGAATACTCCATGCATGTACCCCCCAAGTCCACAACACCGCTTGCATTGCCCTCCAACATCCCTCTTGTTTGGTGCCAACCGTCCGCGGGCAGCAGTTCTCAGCTCTCCATCGACGACTTCGTGACGGCTTGCCCATGTCCTCCGCAAATAGTGTGGAACTACAGTCTTGGGGTAGGACCATTGTCCGTCAAGGGAACCACCCTGCCACCTGACACGCGTCGTCAAACAGCAGCTGAGAAGGGCAAGGTGCTAGCCACCTCACCTCCCAAGCGTGCGACCAGGGAGCCACCAAGAACAAGGCTCCGTTCAGGACCCCTAACCATCAACGATGGCGGGCGTTCACCGAGTGGAAAACATGACAGCGTCAACAGCGACAATAGCTCCAACGCTGACAGCGATAGCAGAGACTCCCTGGCGAGCGACACCACTTCATCATCATCATCTAATGGTCAGGACAGTGACGACTCCACAGATACGAAGTGCTTGGCACTCGAAGTGTCAGAAAAAACCACCACAGGCTCCACCACCGGCACATCAACCCGGGCATCGACGTCACGAGAGAGGGGGATGTATGCCGACTGGTTCGGTTCTGGAAATTTTTGGACAATCTACGAGGTGTACAAAATACAACCATCTTCATACGCAACTGTTCAGCATCTTTGCCACACGTTTTGTACACGAAACGGCTACTGCGTGTTCGATCGCCTCGCTGCTTCTACAGTTTTGGGGTGGTTTGTGGAGGGCACAAAGATTGTGAAGAAGCTGTACAAGGAGGTGGTACTGGCATCAATCGCTGCTGCATAGTCAACTTCAGTGTCCAACAAAAAACAAAAGCACGGGTACAAGGGGAAAACAGCTTGGCTGTCCAGTCAGCCTGCCATCATGAAAGATATAAAAGACCTGCTTGACGCACGTGCTCTAGGAGTTGCACTGAACAGCAAGACAATTTGCCAGCTTGTGCGTGGCATCATCCCTCGCCATGCACCCAAAGAGCTGTCAAGGATGGGGCTAAAATCCTTTGGACGCTCATGGGTCCTTATTTTTGTGAGCCAAGAGCTAGGGTGGGGATGGCGAGTGGGAAACACAGCCGTTTTGAAGGTGCCGGAGGACTGGGAGGACAAGGTCCTCACCTTCCATCGGCGCGTAGCATGTATGGTCCACATGTATGGCATCAAGCCATTCATGGTGCTCAACGCGGACCATACAAGCGTTCAACTCATGCCGGCCGTGGGACACAAGTGCGCGCTGGTCGGCAGGGATGACGTCGGCATCCTGGAGCTTGAGGACAAGGGGTGCATCACAGCCGTCGTCACCAGCTCGATGCCCGGTGACCTTCTGTCCATGCAGCTAATCTTCGGGGGGATGACGGTGCGTTGTCTGCCGTCCGGAGAAAGCGCCGCTGTTTCATAGGAAGCAGGTTGGAACATGACGTTCACTTAGACTCATTGGGCGAACGCGGAGACTACACACGAGTGGGTCCATGCCATCATCCTCCAATACTACAGGTGCACATCCGAGGTGCTCAGTGTGAAGGAAGGAGAGGCGGACACGCTCATAGTCCTCGACACCTGGCGGCCCCAGTGCAGCGCTTCATTCCAAGAGTAGCTCCGAACAAATTTCCCGTACACGAGGACGTACATCCCGGCAGGACGTACACCTAAGGCAGAGCTCGCAGACATCGCGCTCATGCGTCCGCTTCAGAATAGATTGGAGGAGTTGTTTGCCGCCTAGAGTACTCAGCGGACAAGGACAGGAGAGAGCAGTAAGGTTGGCATGAAAATCATAACAGAGGTCGAATGTGAGCAGTTTTATGAGGCGTGGATGTACATGCGTGGGGAAGAACCGATGGTCAAGAACGCCTGGGTAAAGTCCAACTTCCCTCGCGTATTCGACCCCGCTTTCCAACGTTGTGCAGCACCCTACGCTAGACAGCTTTTGTTTAGTAGTGATGACGTGGAAGAGGAGGACATGGTGGTGTAAATGAAGTTGCATTTAATGAAGCCATTTTCGCGTCTAAATGAGTTTTTTCTCGATCTTTGTATACTGTGTGTTTCATGTTGTGCTCGCCCTCAATATCGTGCCTCACCAAATTTGCGAACACAACGTGTAATGCAAATTCCTTGCAGTTTAACCAGTTTAAGGAGTACACATTGTGTACGACATATAACAAATTCTTCTGAACCTGCATGCGAAAGTAGTGAGGTGGCTCCTGAAATTCGATTATTCAACTTTTGTATTAACATAGTGCCACTTTAAATTCGACGAAGCACAAAAATTGACAAAGAAATAAAGGGTTATAATTGAAATTAAAAGTCAATAGGGTAACAACAGGAGACCGGTGCAGCATCATCAACGGCTCACGGCACCCATCTCACATCACCGACCACAGGCGTTCTACCCTTGGAGCAGATCAACCCACAGTGGCAAGACATGCTGACGACGTCGTGCGACTAACAGATTCTCTTGCGTGATGCTTGCATGCTTTGGACAAACAAATGAAACATCTTACGTACGGTACAGAATTCAGTATCTCCGTTAGTAGTCACACATGGTAGAGTACACTTGGAGACTCTACGAGATCATCACTGGAGCAAACATCATCTCTAACAAACTCTGTTTTCACTATAACAAGAGCCTCAAGCAAGATATCTGGCGAGCGATTGCCATCTTCGGCATCCAGAACGACTTGCCGCATATGATCAAAGTAGCAAAAAGGATTGGCAACTTTGACTACAATGCTCGGATCCACGAATCCTACGGCTGGCGACCTCCTAACCACAATCATCACGGGAATAGAAAGAACCAGCCAACGGACTCCTCGACTTGGATGGAAGTAGAAGCTGGCAACCGGAGAGACACGCAAACCTACTACAACTACAAAAAGGTTGGGCACATTGCTTGAAACTGTCCGAGCAAGCAGTAGGCCAAAAAATGGGGGTAGTCGCAGAAAAACGAGCCAGGAAACGGCAAAGGGCAGGAGTAAATGGCGTAACTCTTATCTACGAGGAACAACCTGTGCCAAACCATTGCCCATCTGAATGGCCCACATCGTCGCAGAGGGTATCTGAGATCGCAAAGTTTGACGAGGGGTACGAGGATGACCAACCAACGATACTGCTAACGATTTAGCCTCGATGATGCAGAAGTCCAAGAATGGTACTGGCACTATTCGATGGGGGAGCTTCACACAACTTCGTAAGCAACGGCATGGTTCGCATGCTGAGTTTGCAGGCCAAACCAGGGGTGTTTGAAGGAAAAACCGCTGATAGGAGACTACAAATATGGAGACTCTGAGAACCACTGCGACTAAAAGCAGGAGATCTTCGGGATGTAACCCTCTGGACGTCTTGTCCAGATCGCGATCACAAAATCATCCTCGGACAAGATTTTCTGTACAGGCACATTCCGTAGGTCAACTGGAATAGTGGTGATGTCTACGTGGAGATAGACAGCGCCAAAAGACGACTTCTACGTGGGGGACGGAAACCGACAGTGGAAGTAGCAAAGGTAGAAGCTATAGAGGAAATTGAGGAGCCAAAAAAACAGTGCAGCAGATGATGCAGCTGACACCGCTCAACGTGGCCGAGCACTGTATACGAAGGGGAGCTCATGCATGGCTCATGCATCTCAATCCAAAAGGAGAAGCAAAAGTGGCAATAGCTAACTCATCAGCTTGAGCGGCCTCAACAAAGTTCGCGATGGTACCTGAAGAGTTCGCACCACTCATAGAGGAATTTGCGAACGTCTTCCCTGACGAACTCCCAAAAACTTCACCTCCTCAGTGAGACATCGACCATCACATTGAACTGAAGCCGGGCAGCAGACCCACCATTCAAAGGGACTATCAAACGAGCGATCACAAGCTGACCGTGCTGAAAAAACAGCTCGATGAGATGCTCGGTCAGGGGTTCATCTGCCCTTCCACGTCACCTTATGTCGCACCAGTATCATTCGTGAAAAACAAAAGTGGCAAAATCCGGATGTGCATAGATTACCGGGCGTCAAACGACGCTATCATGAAGAACCGCTGCCCCCTCCCTCAAGCCGATGAACTTTCAACCAACTCCGAGGAGCCTAAATTTTGAGCAGAATTGACTTACGGAACTGAAATCACAAGATACACGTAGCAGCCACTGACATCGAGAAGACAACATTTTGAACTCGATACGGGCACTTCGAGTTCACGGTTATGCCATTTGGAATGGCAAATACCCCAACGACGTTTATGGCGGCAACAGACAACATTTTTGTCCATACCTTGATGACTTTGTTGTGGTGTACCTCAACAACATTTTGGTGTACATTAACACCCTGGAGGAGCATGGACGTCTCTGAAAAGTTCTTGAACTTCTACAAAGAGATCGATTTTTTGGAAAAGTCTCAAAATGCTACTTTGCTCATCATTTGATGGAGTTTTTGGGTCATGTCATCAACGGTGGACGGATCACCATGGATCCGAAAAAGTGGCTGCAGTTGCCGATTGGCCGACGTCGACCAACGTTCGAGAAATTCAAGTTTTCCTCGGATTCTGTAATTACTACCAACGATTCGTGAGGGACAATGCGCGAGTGTGAGCACCTCAAAAAGAAAAGAAGTGGCGGTGTAGAGACAAGGAGCAAGAAACGTTCATCGTTTTGCGGAATGCTCTGACCCCGGTGCTAGCCCTACGATCAGCCAATCCGATGATTGACTACGTCATGTCTACGGATGCATCTGATCAAGCCATTGGCGTGAACTTTTTGTAAGACCACGACAACGGCAACCGGTCGCCTACTTGTCTCAAAAATTGCAAGGACCGGAGCTCAACTACATGGTGTACGAAAAGGAGATGATGGCGGTCATGCAGATGTTCAAGACATGGCGATGCTACCTGGAGTTTTGCCGATGCATCATGCGCACCGAACACCACGTGTTTGAGTAGATGAAGACGCATCCAGATCTCAGCCAACGTCAAACCCGATGGATGGAGTCTGGGTTCAACTACGAAATCGAGCAACGGCCAAGAAAAACCAATCTGGTGGATGCACTAAGCCGCCGACTATTCTTAATGGCCGACGTGGCAACCCTCCAATTGCAGCGAGACCCCTACCTTGAGCGATTGTTCGCACGAGGCTAGGATGAGTACATCGGATATAATAAAACCAAGTTATGGTTTGACGCACCCTACTGGCGACGTCGCTTCACTCACCAGGTGGTCGTTCCTCCAAACGACGAACTTTGCCGCATGCTACTCGAAGAATACCATGACACCGCTCCATGTGGACACTTCAAAGAGGACAATACACTGAAAAAAGCTGGCAAAAATCTATTGGTGGGACAAGGTGCCATCCGACGTAGCCAACTTCTATGCAACTTGCAACACATGTCAACGGCATAAATCTCGTTGCACGAGGCCACCCGGAGTTCTATAGCTGCTCCTTGTTCTGACAAAACCATGGGCAGACAACTCCATGGACTTCCTCACCGGATAACCAGTCACACCCGAAGGATATGATGCAATGATTGTGGTTGTTGACATGTTTTCTAGAATTTTCCGCTTCATCTCAACAACAACCACCGTCACTGCCAAAGGAACAACATGGTTGTTTCCAAACATCAACGTACGGTTACACTGCATACGGGGAATCGTCACGAGCAACAGAGACGGTGGATATTCTAGAAATTTTTGCACGACGTGATGACTTGGTACGGAAGCAGGATTCAACTTTCAATGGCATTTCATCCTCAGACCAACGATCAAACCGAGTTAACAAGTCAAACACTCAAACAACTGCTCTGAGCACTATGCAAACCTCATGGGAAATGTTGGGCACAAAACCTCATGCGACTATTGAAATCGCATATTATTTGGCAGTTTCCATCGCAACAGGTAAATCTCCATTTAAAGTGGTGTATGGAAAACTTCCCGCTACACCAGCTGGACCACAGAGTCATAGAAACATTCTACTAGTCGACGTTCAATGACGAGACTTCACCAACGTCTGGGAGGAAACACCGTAGACCCTCGCAAAGACATGGGCAGAGATGAAGCGAGCAACTAGACGACATCGTAGCAACAACGTCTTCACCGTTGGCGACAAAGTCCTCAGTACAACAAATGTCAACCTCCGTAGATCTGACTATTCAAAGCTCAAACCCCTGTGGTTGGGACCGTTTGAGATGGAGCACATGAAAACCTCTATGGTTGCGCGATTCAAACTCCCCAACACCATGCAAGTTCATCCCGTATTCCATATCACCTGACTGAAGCACTACCGAGACCCCAAGAGAGAACTTACTGTTGTGATTTGTGACGCTCCTGTTGACTTGTACAGTTTACTGTGACCACTCGGTCGTGTTCATACTCATGCAGATCCCTGATGTGGACCCAGGTGGTACCGGTGTGTCCTATGGTGGTGGACTACCAGCTTGGAGCTGAGCGACGACAGTTCAGAGCTCTGGACCCTGCTCGGGACCTCCTGTAGTTTTTTTGCAACACGCAGGAGTTTATTAGTGGACTGGACGTGGGCTCTATTTGCATGTTTTTGCATTGTGTGTCCACCATTTGATAATGGATGCATGCATGTGACCAGTCGTAGCATCTGACTTGTGATTTTGCACGTCTAGGTTCAGACGGCGTAGCGTTCTGACATGTCTGGGCTGAGTTACGGCCATAATAGTGGTTTTGGGCCGGTTTAGGACAGATCTTGTCCTGCCCTGTGCCACACCCGCTATGCGCTACGGCAAGTGCTTATGCCATGGACCTGTCATTCTTCATTTCTCTCGGCACATGATGTTGAAGCATTATGACACTTTGCCTTGAGTCTCCTAGCCAGACCCTTACTGATGTGTGTACGACTTGTGACCGTTGTCACAGTCTGACCTGACAGTGACGCCTAGTCAGCGGTTGTGTTGCTAGGAAGCTTCCACACATTTTCTCTTGGTATCAGAGCAATGAGATAGTTCTCATCGAGCTACGCAGTGAAGACGTAGTAGAGCTACAACACTGAGAATCACCGTTGCACCCGATCCACAGGGACCTGTCGGCAACATCTGACTGTCGTCGATGTCACCCACCTTCAGCACGTGAGAGTGTATCAACAGCAGCTACTAGCAATAGCGGATGAAAGCTGTAGCAGGCGGCAGCTGCTAGCAACTTCCGACATGGACACTAGCAACGGCAGCAGCAGGCCGTTGCCACAGCAGGCGGTGGCGGGCAATAGCAGCAGTAGCAGTGCGCGGCAGCAGCAGCACGCACTAGCATCAGCGCGCAGCAGGAGTAGCACCCAAGAACGCTGTGGAGTAGCGGCGGTAGCAATGGCGGGCAGCACTAGCGTATAGCAGTAGTAGCAATGAGTGGCAACAGCAACATGAGCACAACATAAGCGCGCAACGGCAATAGCACGCGGCAGCCGCAACGTGCAACAACAACAGTAGCAGCCCCGAGCTGCTGCCACAACTGCGCATGCAGCCACGCGGCTGCTACTGTAGGTGCCAACGTAGCAGCAACAACAATTGAGCAGAAGCTATTGTAGAGCTTCCGCGTAGCTTCCACACGGCTACAACGGAAAGCCGTCCGCCCGTGGAACAAGGTAACAAGTGCAAGGGTTGTAAAAAAAATAGAGGGATGTCCCGATGTCAGCATTCTTGCTAACGTCATTAGATACGTGCTTCCGTCAGCAAACCCTTGTTGATGTCGACACTTGCCTTAGTCGAATTTTGGGTTGGAAACTTCAATAGTTGCTAGCGTTTTAACTCCTTGAGAAATGCTGTCGGTTGTGCAATCCGACCAGTTTGACATCCCAGTCCATACTGAGCGTAGACATGGCTACGGCCAATGATAAGGGCAAAAGACCACTAGATCCCTCTTCTTCCTCCTCAGATTTCATGAGCCCACGCTTGCAGGCTATTGAGGACCTCTAGAGCCAGCAAAATGAGATGCGTTGTCTGGAGCAGTAGTAGAACGAAGCCATCCACACGCTGAAAGAGCTTCTTCATTGTCAGCCCACGGCCCCACGGCTGACCTCGGAGGGAGCGGTCGGTGTCTCACCCTCCGCACAACAGTCAGCACCAACGCCGGTGACAGGAACAGACGGGACCCGCCATCTCTTGATCCTTGGATGAGGACCCCAACATGCCAGGCATGGAGGGGGGCTCTCAGGAGAGTGAGACTCGTGTGCTTCAGGAGCGTCTCCGTTAGCTCAAGATGAGCTCTCGGCCCCTACACATGACTCGTTCCTTTTTACCCGAGATTCGATCCTCTTCCCGGTGCCTTCCCCATCCCTTGTCTTTCTCAGCCTGTTGTTGCTCTCCCTACGGAGCGGCAATCCAAGGATTTCGAGACACCGCCCCCATGGTATGGCAGCGAGGATGGTTCTGAATGCTAGGAGATCCTTTTCCAGGTTTGGGCCTCTTCAGAGGGAGTGTGGCCCTACTACCACAGTCAGTATCAGACTAAGGATCAAGCACAGGTGCTAATAGCAGCCAGGGTGATGCGTGGACTCCTTTGCGCCATGCCGCGGGAGACCGTCATAGACTTCCGCTCATTCCTTGGCGAGGCCGGCACAGGCACAGGTGCTGATCCACATGAAGGCTGGGACCTGGCATTATCCTTGCTTCTTGCAGAGACGCACGCCACTCATGCCGTCCACATTCATGCTTTCCACTCCCTTCTACAAGGACTTGCCGAGTCTGCAGCTGACTACTGGTGGCGCGCCATGCGCATCTACACGCACCTTGGGTCCTCAGGAGGTACACAACTGTGGGCATTCCACACGATCATGCTCGGAGTTTACCTTGAGCACGCACACATCTTGACGAGGTATAGCAACACTGTGCTCGAGCCCTTCTCCATCTTCCTGCAGCTTCTTCCCAGGGTGCGTCAGCATTTCCTCCAGGTGACTTCTGCCCGTGAGGCAATCGTGGCTCATCAGGAGATTCCCCTTGCTGCAACAATCATCGCGTCAACACTGATGCCCCTCCTTCAGTCTACTCGTCCATCCTCTGGCACGTCCTCCTCTTCCTCTTCCACCCCAATTACCCCAACTCAAACATAGGGTGTGGCAGTAGCAGTACATGGGAAGAAGGGGAGACAGAGGTGCGGTTCGCGTCAGTAGCAGTCACAACAACAGCATTCATCGGGTGGTTGCAGTGGACACTCTGTTCACTGCTATAACTGTATAGACGCTCATCACCACACTGAGTGCTTGCAATTGCTCGACTGGGCGCGGATCACTCGCGGGCTTCAGGCTGCGCATGCATTACGGTCTATGTCGAGCAGTACATCCTCAGGGCGCGTGACGACCACGACTGTAGCCATTCCCGCTTCACCAACAACCCAGACCCACGTGACCGCGCCATCGTCACGCTCCATCGCCTTTTGGCGCTTCGCTTTCAGGGAGGTGCAAGTGTATTTTCACAGTCGGGTGGCCTAGAGACTGTTTGTTTGTCTATCCTTTTAGCTCGTGATGACTCGTGTGGGGGGGCACAGCTGGCATGTGATGATGATCGGCCTGACAGTACCGATTGGATTCAGGAGTCTCACGTTTGTGACCTTCGTCGTTCCTCCTTACATGTTGTCCAGCGCCCGTCTGAGGCGGAGTTTTCCATTACCCGTCATGTAGTGATTTCCTCCTGTCGTGATCTCGGTGGCCCTTGGATCATCGATTTTGGTGCCACTCATCACATGACTTGTTGGCGTAGTGACTTTGTTATTCTGAGTACGGTTGTGTCTGTTCGTTCCGTCTGCACATTCTCTGGTCAATCCTTGCCGATCCAGGGTGTTGCGGTTGTTTGCTTCCATGGTACGTCTGGCTCCCTGTATCTTTCTGAGGTACTTTTTGTGCCCGATCTTGAGCTTAGTTTGCTTTCTCTACGTGACTGCACACTAATGGGACTTTCTGTGGAGCACATTGTAGACTCCGCAATGGTGAGTGCTATTGACTCCCGTAGCGTTGTTCTTTGCACCTATGTAGTGGATGACCCGTATCGCGTCTCTCGGATTTCTCCTCCTCCTTGCTCCCCCTCCCCTCCTGCTCGTGTTTTTGTCTCTGGCACTTTATCTATTGGTGCTCTTTTGAGCATCAGCGATTGTTTCCATCATCATCTGTGTCATGTGGGCTCCGACACTGTGTTGAAGCTCATTCGGACTCAACACATGCACCCGCACTCGGTCTTGATGCGGCTTCTTTTGAGAAGCCGTTCAAGAGCAACTATCTTGTCTGCGCTCAAGATAAGGCGCATCCTTGCACCTACCTTGACTCTCATTCTTGCGCACTCCTCCCTCTCGAGTTAGTCCATTCGGACCTTCTCCGTCCTCTCCCTCTCGAGTCTCTAGCCGATCTGGGTCGATGCTTCCTGACCCCGACTGATGACTTCACCCAGATGCAGTGGGTCTACAGCCTGCGCCAGAAATGTGATGCCGCTCTTGCGGTTTGTCTCTGGCTAGTGATGGCTGAGCGTCAGTCCCGCCATACGCTTCATACCTTTCACTCGGATTGCGACGGCGAGTTTCTTGGTGAGATGGACAGTTTGTTTGTCGAGCATGGGGTTTTTCACCAGATCTCCGCTCCTGCTACTCCTCAACACAACGGTGTCTCTTAGTGCTAGAACCACACCATGGAGGATGCAATTCGTGTTATGCGGTCTGAGTGTTGTTTTCTGGAGTCCTTTTTCTTTGAAGGCTTTTCCTACATGACTTGGGTCTAGAACCGCCTCCCGCACTGTCCCCTTCCGGACCACGTCACACCGTACGAGCTCTAGTTTGGCCACCGTGCTGACCTACGCCTTGCTTGTGTCTAGGGGTCCTTGGCTTTTGTGTGGTACACCGAGGATCATCAGGGGTCCAAGGTCTTACCGCGGGGTTGCTTGTGTGCCTTCGTAAGCATCTCCCCGTGGTCAACGACCTGACGTTTTTGGGATCCTGCATGTTGTCGCATTGTTGAGTCACGCGACGCGCTCTTCTTGGAGTTTCTCAGCTACCGTGATCTGACATCGATCATGTTGCTATCCGTCACGCACGTTCCCATGTGTGAGGTTTCTAGAGGGGTGGGGAGTCTGAGCTTGTAAGTACCTCTTGCCTGGCTAATGTGCCCATTTGAGCTCCCTCCATTTCTCGGTCTCCGGCTCTTGATGACCCAGCCATCATCGCTGTCGGCCCAGATACATATCTAGCACACTCTGCCTCTATCCCATTTTCCCTTGCACCCCACAGGTACCCATGATCCTATACCTGTGTCCGCCAGTACTCCTGCCTCGGTGCGTGGTGCTGCCTCACCTGCTCCTAATATCACACCCAGCCCCGTATCTCCCACACATGCATCTCCTCGCACCACATCACGAGCTCTTTTACCTCAGCCCTCACCAGCTGTGGTTGTGCCTGTCTCTGAGCATGAGGTACGTCCCTCGAACCCACGTTTCTCACGTGAGCCCGTCGGTCGTCTTCGACCATTGGACTCCGGAGTCTAGCGAGTGTCAAGTTCCACGCCCAGGCGCTCCACTCGTAGCATCACGAGTGGTGATCCTGACAGAAAGGACCTAGGCATGAGTGTCCGCACTGAGCACAGAGAGGTACATCCGGTGTGTCCCATTGGGCACGATTTTGTCACTCGCGAGTTTCATATCTCTTGTGATGCAGCACCTGACCTTGTGGCCGTCAGACCTAGCACTGAGGCGTGTGCCCTTGCCACGTAGAGCTCTCCCTCTATGGCGCCTGACCCAGGCACACTGAGGGAAGCTCTCTTATCGTAGGATGCTGACGCTTGGCGTGTTGCTTGTGAGGATAAGCTTTGTGCCATACGAGAGTACGAAGTTTACGAGGCAGTTGACCTTCAACGTGGAAGGAAGACTCTCCATGTCAAGTGGGTCTTTTGCATGAAAGCGATGTCGGATGGCTCACTGGAACGCCACAATGCCCGCTTTGTCATCAAGGGGTACTCTCAAATCAAGGGCATCGATTACACTGACACCTTTGCCCTTGTCAGCCGCATGACCTCAGCTTGAGCTATATTCCGTGTAGTGACTCTGCATGAATGGGAACTGCACCAGATGGACGTGAATAATGTGTTCCTCCATGGCTCTCTAGATGAGGAGATCTATGTGGCTTAGCCACCTGGATTTGAGGACGGTGACAAGGTGTGGCGCTTGCGCAAGTCCTTTTATGTCCTCGGTGTTGGAACCAGGAGATCACTGGCACCCTGAATCGTATTGGATATGTACAGAGCGAGGTAGATCCCTCTCTCTTTATGTGATAGACGTCTGAGTCGTCCACCGCCATCCTAGTCTATGTCGACGACCTTTTGATCGTGTCTCCTTCCATGGAGGCCGCGAGGGAGGCCAAGGTGGTCCTTTAGACTGCCTATAGGATGAAGGACCTTGGTCCTCCAGCGGTGTTTCTTGGCATGGAGATTGTGGGAGACCGCAGACGTCGGACACTACTGCTGCATCGGGCCCGATACACACCTGTTGAGGGGAACTGCTTTAGCGACCTCCTTGGCGTAGTGCCCACGGCCTCAGCACCTCTTACACCTGATGGGCAGGATTCCCTGAGGGTGGACAATCCCACACAGTTTGGGGAGACAGTGAATGTGACCTTGTACCTACGTCTCATCAGATTTCTGATGTACCTGGCCATTACCACACGCCTTGACATCGCCTTCACCGTCAACCTCCTTGCATAATTTTCGCAGGCTTCACGCGCTAGAGCCCTTCAGACGGCTATGCGAGTGGTGCGGTACGTGGTCTCTTCACCGTACCTTGGACTCTGCTTTCGCCGGTAGTGTTCGGTGGTCCTTGACAGCTACACCGACAACGACCGGGCCTGGAGTCCACATGGACAGAATCGCACCAGTTACGTGTTCCTTCTCAGTGGTACCACCGTGTCCTAGCGCAGCGAGAAGCACGTGTGCATTGCACGTAGCTTGTTAGAGGCAGAGTATATTGCTGTGGGTGTAGGGACCGCTGAGGCAGCATGGCTGTAGCGCTTGTTCCTTTAGATGGGTTAGTCAGTACCTGCCATTGTGCTTCGTTGCGACAATCAAAGTGCTCTTGCCATTCCGGAGAAATTTGTTGTCTTTCACGCTTGCACGAAGCACATTACGGTTGAGCTTCACTTTGTGCGTGATCTGGTGGAGTGACACATGATCTCTGTCATATGGGTTGGCACTGACAAGCAGCGTGCTGAGTTCTTGACAAAGACACTAGCATGCGGGAAGTTTCTTGTGGCCATTTGTTCTTTTGGGCTTCACCCCTTGCCTGAGAGTGGTTGAGTGTGGGGTGTGTCTGCGTCTGTGTCACGACTATTTTTGCACTCGTTGTTGTACGGTATCAGTGCTGCACGTGTATGGACATGCGTACCATCGGGTCATGGAGGAGTGTTGTGATTTGTGACGTTCCTATCAACCTGTACAGTTTACTGTGATCACCCGGCCGTGTCCATACTCGTGCAAATCCCCGATGCGGACCTTGGTGGGACCGATGCGTCGTCTGGTGGTGGACTACCAGCTTGGAGCTGACCGACGACCAGTCCAGAGCTTTGGACGTTGCCCGGGACCTCTTGCAATTTTTCTTCAGCACGTAGTAATTTATCGGTGGACTGGCCGTGGGCCCGATTTGCATATTTTTGCATTATGTGTCCACCGTTTGATGCCGGATGCATGCATGCGACCAGTCGTAGGTCCAGACAGCGTAGCGTTCTGACATGTGTGCGCTAAGTTCCAGCCAAAACAGTGCCTTTTGGGCTGGTTTTAGGATAGATCTTGTGCTGCTGCGTGCGACACCTGCTGTGCACCGTGGGAGGTACTTGCCATGGACATGTCATTTGTCATTTCTCTTTGCAAATGCTATTGAAGCATTACGACACTTTGCATTGTGTCTCTTCGCCAGACCCTTGGCGTTGTGTGTACGACTTGTTACTGTCGTCACTGTCTGACCTGGCACTGACGCCTAGTCAGCGGTTGTGTCGCTAGGAAGCTTCCACGCAACTTCTCACTTACACGGCAAAGATGTCCCTCTGTTGCTTCCCGTTCAAGTGGACGAAGACACGTAGTACGTCCTTGATGACATCCGTGGCCATCGATGACTGAATATCTTGTCAAGTCGCACGGCTATGAGGCCGCGCATAAAAGTTTGGAGCCCTAGGACAACCTTCGAGACATTGATCATCTCATCAACAACTACTACCGTTGTCTGTGGGCCATGTATGCACACGTGCTGGGACGTCGCGGCTAAAAAGCGGCGGACGGCGCGGATGGGTCAGGACGACGAGCCAATGGCTGGGCTTTGGAGGACGTCGACTTGCGGAGGGACGACTCGTCCGGCAGATCTTCCATGTGCTTCTGCGGGAGGGAGTTGGAGGAGGAGAGGTGGCGGCTGCCGCCAGAGGTGGAGGGACGCCTTGACTGTGGGACGGCGTGACCGCCGCCGCCATGAAAGGTGTCCTGGGAGCTGCGACGGCGGTCTCTGG
This sequence comes from Penium margaritaceum, assembly GCA_023375785.1. Classification (NCBI taxonomy): domain Eukaryota; kingdom Viridiplantae; phylum Streptophyta; class Zygnematophyceae; order Desmidiales; family Peniaceae; genus Penium; species Penium margaritaceum. Next base: position 1,933 of record SZWC01012494.1, on the reverse strand, counting down.
GAGGAGACGGGTCGCCATAGTCGTCCTCTACCCCCATGCTTGTTGCTTGACAATGATGGGATGCGGATGCCTCCTATCGCCCGCGGTCTTGACTTCAGCGACCGAAAACTGGTGGTCGGCAGTGCACGAAAAATCCCCACCAAACAATTGCGATTCCTCTGGGGAAGTCAGTTGGCACGGGGGTTTTCCTTCGAGGTCACACGAGCAGGAGAGGGGAGAGTTGTAGGACTCGAGTTAAGGAGCCCGCCGGTGACCTGCTTGAGAGCGACCAACAAGCCGGTAGACACCTGCTGATGGGAAAGATGAGAGCAGTGATGGATGACGCACGCCATGCAATCCACGGGAGAGATCACCACAGGGCTGCAGAGGCCGAGGAAGAAACCCTCTGGCACCAGCTACAGCTGACCCCGTGCAGCCGCTGTGCTCGCAGTGGCAACCGAACACGGAAAGACGCTGTTCATAACAAACGCGATGAGAGGTCGGGTTCGGCCACCGAGCTTGCAGGGAAGGCGCATATCTGTACCTCATTTGCCCAGGAAAATGGGTTTCCGTAAAATAAAATCCAATGGGTCATATCACTCAAGCTGCATCTGGGCCAATCGAGAAGCCGGTCAAAGTAAACAGCACTGTCCGATCGTGTTCACATCGCCCGATTGCCGGGGCTGCCAGTGGCCAATCTGACGGTATACCTACAATCCATTTTTAGCTTCCATATCCATATGATTGATCCACAGCACACAATTCCTCTTTTGAGGTCCCTTCAGCTTCTTGGCGCGACGAAACTCGTCTGGCACTCATGATGCAATCGATGGTTCGCTTCCATATCCTTGTGGATAGTGGAGCAAAGAAGCTTATGGACATGTTGAGGGCGGTGGTAGGAACGGGTTCGAGGAGGGGCTTCACGGGTGTCTTCGCAATTCGGGGCTCTTCTGTGGCTCGAGGTGCCCGATTCGATGTGCCGGAACTTTCAGATGGCGGTTGTGATTGTCCAAATCTGACGTGGGCATGGCTTGGGTTGTCCGCAAAGTGCGTGTTTCGGGGGGAGCCATTGCGACAGAAAACAATCCCGTTTGCCAGTCGTGAATCACATATTGAAAACTGGGCACGAAAAGCGACAGAATTTCAAACAATCATCTCATTAGTATATTCTATAATGATGGCTCACGACAAACAGGACCCGCTGCACGAAGTCCCATCTCGTGCACATCGGTGACAAAATCGCATGTCGCCATCCAGGCTGTCAGGGTCGTGCTCAGGTTCAAACCGGATTTTGAATGGGAAAGACCGTGAACAACGACTCAGCGTTCATTATTTTCTTGAAGCCAAAGGCATCCAGAGAATTCGGTGAAGCTGCACAACGGCGGGCAGTGTTAAGCCGAATGGATGGTGCCAAAGTAGAATTTGCATGGAAAAACACGATTCATAATTTGGGAGAAATGAGAAATCTACAATCAGCGGTGATTTTACTTTGATGACAAAGTTTCGAAATTATCAAACATATATATGCAAGTGACGAGTTACGAATGAATCATACTCGGGGTCGTTGGGTCGAATCTCAACCGACGTGTGTGGAGTCGCGTTGTGAGTGTTCGGCTTGAGAAGGGTTGCCGAGAAATCTTGGGTCTTTGAAAGTCGACCGTGAAGATTCGTGATACATCTTTGTGAATCTAGATTCGTCGTGAGCCCTCCAGAAGTCGGCCGAAAGGTTGTGATACTTCTGTTCCTAGGTTCACGAGAATGGTCGAAGCTATCAGAAGATTCATGAATATCCACTTGGGGTGGGGATGTTGGCCAGTTTGCCCTCGGTCGTCGGAGTGAATATCGCGAACCTTGCAACGCGGTGGGCCATTTGTGCAGTAACAAGAATCCCCACTTGAGAAGATTAAGGACTCGTGTACGTCTGGTACATAACACTTCCCCCCCCCCCCCCCCC
>SZWC01012493.1:55940-78523 GCA_023375785.1 Penium margaritaceum | reverse complement strand
TGAGAGGCAGCAGGGGATGCAACATGACGAGAGCCGGAGGATCTACGGCTACCGCTGCTACTGCTGCAAGTCCTGCAGGAGACACCCCATCGGGGATGGCACGCTGACTATACCAACACGTCCTACAGGAAACGGGAGAGCTTACAGACGATTGAGGAGGAAATTGGTCGCGTGGGGGTCCCCTGGTTGACGCGTTCTGCACAGTTGGCGAGTTTTCGGAGGCGGAATGACAGTAGGCGGCGTATTCGGCAGCGTCGGCACGAGTGTAGTCCTCCGCGGGGTTGTAGTCCTCTCCAGGGTAGGACCCTGGGGTCTCACGACGGTGGCGAGTCCACACCTCGCACTCCGCCCGCTTCTTGTAGCAGGCAAGCTCCTCGTTGACGTGACCATGCTCACGCCAACCCAATAGGGAGGAGGGCACCAGCTCTGTCTGGGGCGGAGAAGCCAGGGTAGTGACACCGGCCGCAGATGCGGCTGTTGCTACTGCAGAGGCAGAGGATAAACAGGACCCTAAACGGGACCTGTAAGTTTTGTGAAAATGAAAACTGGAGTGATGCCGATGTGCGTAGAATACAGAGCATTGAATGACATCACCTTCAAGAACCGCTACCCTCTTGTGCAAGAAGAAAAATGTTTAGACCAACTCTTTGGGGCCTGAGTTGTTAGCGAAGATGGCTTACAAAATAGCTATAATCACATCGGCGTATCTCATAAGGACGTTGAGAAGACAGAGTTTTGCACCCGATGTGGGCACTTCGAGTTCACGATCATGGCGGTAATGTTCAACATTTTGGGCCCGTACCTCAACAATTCCATCGTAGTACATCTTGATGACATTCCAGTGTACATCAGCACCCTAGAGAAGCATAATGCACGTCTCCAAAAAGTTATTGAGATTTTACAAAGAGAGATTTTTTGTAGAAAAGTCTCACAATGTGACTTCAGTCACCGTTCGATCATGTTCCTGGACCACATCATTGGCAGCGGACGGATCACCATAGACCTGAAAAAGGTGGAGGCGGTCACTGATTGGCTGACACCGACCAACGTTTGGGACATCCAAGTATTTATAGGCGTCTGTAACTACTACCATCCATTCATAAAGGACTACGCCAAAGTATCAGCGCCTGTCTCCGATCTCACTCATAAAACCACTGACTGGATTTGGGGGGATGGCAAACAAGATGTGTTCCACTCAGTGCCACCCCTATTATTGTTAGGTCCAACGGTGGACTATATCTTGGCCATCGACGTGTCCGATCTGGCAATTGCAGCTGTTCTCCTGCAAGACAATAGCGCTGGAGAACAACCAGTCCTCTACATGTCGCAGACGTCGTACGGGCCAGAACTCAACTACGTGGTGAGAAAGAAATGCTCGTAGTCATGCACATGGCGATGCTGCTTGGAATTCTAGTGATGCATCATCCGCACTGACCATCACAAACTAAAATATATTAGAACTCAGCCAAACCTCGGCCATCCACAAACTCCATGCTTGGAGATCCTTGACTCTCACTTCAACTAAGCCATTGAGTATCGACGCAGAAAGATGAATTCAGCACATGCTTTAAGTCGATGACCAGATTTTTGGCCAAGATCAACACGCTACTTGTTGAACGAGACCCATATCTTGCAAGGCTGTTTGTAAAGGATTACAAGGATTTTGGCGGGTACGACAAAACTAAGTTCTGGTTCGACGACCCCTACTGACGATGGTGATTGACTCGCCAGTTCGGTGTACCACCAAATGAGGAACTACAAAGATTGCTATTGGAGGAATGCCAAGAAACCGGTCCAGGTGGACCCTTTGGCAAGGACAAGACGCTGAAAAAGCTGACAAAGTACTACAGGTGGGATAAGATGCAGACCGCTGTGGCAGCTTTCAGCATATTGTGCGACACCTGTTAGCGGCAAAGATATTGTCGCACGAGGCCACGAGGACTGCTCCAACCACTCCCTGTTCCAATGACGTCGTGGGTTGAAATTAGCATGGACTTTGTGAAGGGACTACCCTCCACTCTCGAGTGCTGCAATGCCATTTGTGTGGTGGTGCACAGATTTTAAAAAATGTCACACTTTAACCCGACAAGGACCAACGTCACCACAGAAGGGACAGCACGGCTATACTTAAAACCAGATTGGAAAGCTGCACGGCATGCCATGTACCATCATCAACGACAGGGACTACCGCTTCACTAGCCATTTGTGGCATGATTTGACGTGTTACATCAGTTAGATTAAGCTATCAACGGCCTTCCATCCTCAAAGCGACGGGCAAACAAAGCGGACCAATCAGATGCACGAACAGTTTCTCCACACTTCATGCAAGGCGCACAACACCACTTGGGCAACCAAACTGCCGATAACCGAGCACGCATACAACTCTACCACTTCCACCACAACGGGTAAACTTTCATTTGAAGTGGTCTACAACAAACTTCCCGCCGCACCGGCAAGACTGCAAAGCCAGAGCAACATCCCTGTAGTCGAAATTCTTTGCAAGGATTTGTCAAGCATTTGAGAGGAAACATGACAAAACTTTGCAAAGACACAAGCAGGCATGAAGCAAGCGGTTGACTGATATTGCAGCAATGACGTGTTCAGTGCTGGCAATCACATCCTACTCAGCCTGACGAACATCAAACTCTGAGGCGCGGATTGCATCGGCTTGGGGACGGTGCCCACCAAGCCGGCATGTCACGTGAGACGCCTGTGAGTGGGGCGGCCAAAGCAGAAGCCGCAGCAGCAGTAGCAGCAGTAGTAGGACACTAGGGACCACTCGCTGCCCTTGTTGAGGGTGAAGAGGGTAAGGGAGGAAGCCATGAGCAATCTGGGCTCTGCTCCACAAGATGGCTCAAACCAAGGAGGTGGCTCAAACCCTAACGTCAGCCAACCCTCCAATCAACCCGCCGCCACCACAGTAACATGGGAGGAGCTGTTGAAGGCCATGACGCAAAAGGAACTTACCCCTCCCTCGCTCGGTACGCGAGCAGGGGAGGGGTAAGGTCCTTCACCTTGAATGATGTTTTCCTTGCGTGGGCGGCCGAGCACGGCTTTGAGGAGGTCTACATGTCTCCAGTGGCTAATGATGCAGAGAAGCACATACATTTTTGCACCTTCTACGCTCGCGTGAGGGCGTCGCCCGACAGTCAAGCCTACGCCATCCGCCATATCCGCTTCGGCGGAAAGGGCGAGGGTCCCGCAAATCCACGCAGTGGAACTCCTCGACCCTATGAGGTGTGGCAGTACATCTCCACCCAGCAGGAGGAACGGTGTATGGCCTTTGGCTGGCGTGCCCTGTGCGACCTACTTCGACGACCCTGGCCTACTGCAGCGGCGGAAAATGGTACCGTTGCCGTTGAGGGTCGTTCTTAGGACTTCCGTCGATTTCACAGATGTCACTGGCTAGCGATCACCACGCACAACACACTGTGCTCTGATACCATAAGAAGAACAACACGGTTCAAATGCAACTTGTTTCATGGAAAATGGTGCAGGTTTGAGGGAGTTATGGTTGGGTGAGTGACAGCCATGCATCGCCTTCGCACTAGCACTAAGTCCTAGGAGAGGGCAGACAAGAGCTCTACGGGGTGGGTTGCGCTAGTCGAGCCCAGCCGTCGGCCGGCGAGCGAAACTCACCGGTGCTCATTTTTCCAGTGCACGAAAATTCTGCGCACGACCCTTATTCTGGATGCTCTCAAGTCCCAAAAGCTTTTGGTACAAATCTCTGTTCATGCGAGCTTGTCGGCTGATGCCTCCCATCGTGCCAGTTGTTTTCACGGCAGGCACCGGCATCGGCAAAGGATTTGCCGACTCCGAGGGGTCTGTCACCAGGTTGGCCGTCGGGTTTGTCAGTGCCATGCCATTCACCACCGCTACTGCCGGTTCATCAGAAGAGCGTCGTTTTTCGCGTTCTGCTGATCCTCCATCGGCGGATTCCTCGCCGGTCACTACTGCTCACTGACAGGTGCACTCACTCTGTTTACCGTTGTTGTCGTGAGGGCTGCGATCTTCTTAACAATGGAGGTGCACTGAAGACTCGTGCAAGGTTGTGGACTGGTAGTTAACGCGTTGGCTACCCCTCTTGTGCTGCTGTGCTCTGATACCAAATGTTGTGCCAAGCGGAACATAGGTCTTTCAGAGGGATGAGGTGCAAAGCAGTACATTATCAAAGGAATAGGGACAAATGGGTAATTTGTATTAAGCAGTAAGATGACAAGTACTTTGATGACAAGTGTCGATTAAGTTAAGCACCTATGTATAATAACGAGAATCAATATGCGGCAAATGTTGGGCCCTCGCCGCTTGAGCCAAGTGACGCGTGTAAGGTTGCTCTGTGAGTGGCTACTTCAAGAAGCTGTGCCGAGGGGGGCACAACTTCTTGAGAAGTCGGGGGGCTTTAAGAATATCAGGGCACAGTTTTCTAACATCAATGCACCATCGAGAAGTTGAACCAACATTATCAAAACATCGATACAGTTTGCGACACTTCTGTCGACCATTTTGGAAAGTGGTCGAAGTTGTCAGAACTTGTTGCAAATTTACATCCCGGAAAGTTTACTGTCACCTTGTCTCAACAAACTGCACAGCTCAGTGTGTCCAGAGCCCCAGTGGGGTTGCGCCATAATTCACATTTTTCAGGTAATTTCACCTCTTACAGACATACAATGAAAATACACACTGAGAGTCAAGAGAGAACAGAGCTTTAAATCTCATTTAAAATGGTCAACAGATGAGTACAAACAAAGCTAGGTAATAATTACTGACGTCCTGCTCTAATAACTCACACCCTGTCCTACTTCCTGTCCCTGATCCCTGCTTCCGGTCAACTAAACAAAAATGAGTAGTCAGCTCTGCTGGTTGTTGTTTCTGCCCCCGGGTTCGCGACGAGCCTGTTTCTGGTTGCACATCAATGTGCAATCACGCGATCATTGTGCTTCCTCACTGATCCCCTATCCTCTGCCCTCTGCAGCCAACCGGACCAAGATCGAGGGCAAGGATTGATTGGTCTGATTGAGCTGCTAAATCATCGTTCCTTGCTCCTCGACCTTGCTCCTCGCTCGACCCTCTACTCCTGTCGTACGTGTGAGCTACATTTGCCTTTTGCACAAAACTTGTTGGACTAAAGAAAAACTTTGCACCATTGTTTAATGCAACTTGTGCACCATTGCTTCACATCAAGCTGCGACCAGGCTACGGCAGGGGAGATGCCCGACTGTGTTAGCCCATAGTCTTTCACTGGCACCCGCTCCACCTAGGCATAAGGGTAGAAGTCAAGTAGGCAGAAGGTCAAGAGAGAGGCATGCCTCCTCTCTCCTGGCCTTCTTGCCATTTTGCCCTTTTTCTATTGTATCCTCATTCAATGTCAAAAAAAAAAATTGGATAACGTTTGGTTGTCTCACGTTCCCCCCTGTATGTCTCAAGGTGTGCTGAAGTCCTCCTATGTGCTGAGCCATGGAAATGCGAGTGCGAGCTGCCATGACACAGAGATGTAAGTGAAGGAGGTCAGACAAGTGTGAGTGTGGTATGAGCATGTGCGCAGTGAGCATGTGTGTGTGTCAAGTAGTGGGAATAGGACTGGGAAAAGGAAGAGCAATGAGAGGCAAAATGTAGTACGGTCCCCCCCTGTATGTGTGGTCTCCGTGAAGGTCATATGTGAGTGAGTTGGGGAGTGTGTAAGAAGGAGAGGAGCAGGAGAGGAGGGGTGGAAGGAGATGGCCCTTAGCCTCGCATCCACTCACTGATCCTCACTCATCCGTCAGGGCTGGTGTCTCAGATCATGTCTCATACAACACTCAACTTGGAAACACACTGCCGTCACCAAACCATCAGGGTAGGTGTCTCAGGCCACTCTTCTCACAGAGGAAAACAAATGAGAGAAAGAAAAAATGAAGCACTGAACTCTCTCCCCCCTTCATTTGTCACTGCTGTGACAGAGAAGGGTGGACAAGAAACAAGAAAGAGCTACTTGGTATGAGAGAGATAAAGGCCCATCGGCTGACAAAGGAGGGTGTGCTGCTTGGCTTCAGGGGAATTTGTGAGGAGATCTGCTACTTGGTGCTAGGTTGGGATGTATTCCATCTTGACTTCTCCTTCAGCTTCTCTTCGCATGCTTTGTCCTGTCATGGAGAACTGGGTCTTTAAAGAGTGCAATAGCGCCTTGATCTTCACACATAATCGGGGTTGGATTCAGTTGCTCAAATCCCAGTTCACATAACAGCATCTGAAGCCACACCGGATCCCTGGTACATTCTGATTTGGAGATGTATTCAGCTTCAGTGAATGAGATTGCAACCACGAACTGCTTCTTGGACCTCCAGCTGACTGGTCCTCCATTTATCAGGAATGTGTAGCCACATGTGGACTTGCTGGTTTTCTGATCACCAGACAGGTCGGCATCACAGTATCCAATCAGAAGAGGTCCCTCAGTCTTCTTGTAGCAGATAGGCATGGTAGATGTGCTTCTCAGATATTGAATTCTGTGTTTTGCTGCAACAATATGGTCTTTTGTTTCGGGGATTTGCACCCGTGACTGAGAATTCCCACTGCATATGATAAATCTGGCATGGTTTTGACAGCTGCATACATCAGTGAACCAACCGTGCTTGGAAACAACTTTGTGTCTTCCACAGATGAAATCATTTCTTGTGTGACAGGTTTGGTCTAGCCATGGTGGGGAATCAGCGGAGAGCAGATGGCAGCAGAGTTTTCCAGTCTAGACTTGTCTGCCACGCATTGGCCATAAGAAGAATGGTTCATCTGAATCTCAGCTTGCTAATTTGTCTGCTGAACTTGAATACCAAGATAGTAAGAGAGGGGACCCATGTCAGTCATCTCAAATGCTGCTGAGAGTTGCCTCTTGAAAGCGGTGATTTCCAGGAGTGAGCTGCCAAAGATAATCAGATCATCGACATAGAGGATAACTCACTGGTGGATTGAGAGGTAATCTTTATGTAGAATGAGTTATCGGAGTGAAGTCTGGAAAGATCCTGTGATAAAAGATGACCATGAATCTTCTTGTTACACCACCTTGGCGCCTGTTTGAGACCATGGAGGGACTTATCAAGCAGACCAACTATTCCTCCCCTGGCTGAAAAAATCCCTCTGGCTGGGTCATATAGACAGTATCTTCCAGATCTCCAAAAGAAAAGCAGACTGGACATCCATCTCATGTAGATGTAATTCATCTCTTGCAGCCAGAGCCAAGACAGTGCAGATGGTGGAGTATCTGGCAACAGGGGCAAAGGTGTTAGAGAAGTCAACAACAAGTTGCTGACTGTAGCCTCTGGCCAAAAGGCGAGCCTTGCATTTGGTGACATGGTTGTCAGCCCCGAGCTTTTTCTTTAAGATCCACTTGCAGGTTTCAACTGGCACATCAGCGGGTCTTGGAACCAGAGTCTGGTTCCCAGGTTTGATGCTTTTGAAGTGAGTGATGGTTAATCATCCCATACTCACACACTTGATGATCAGTGTATTGAAAATTGTCTTTCTGCATGCAAACATTTTTCACAAAACATCCATATGAATGCATGTCAGCAAAGCCTAGATGTACATTCTTTGCATAATTGCTCAACTGGGACATGCTCATGAGGATTAATGGGTGCAGTGACTCTTTCATGTTCATCCATGGCCGGGTCCATGGAGAATTTCCGCAAAGCTGTGATATCAGAGAGGACATGTAAGGTGATGTTCAGGGTATGAACAGTGGGAATGGAGGTGTCCATTTTTTCATTGAATTCCACAGATCTGCTGTGGATGACGTGTTTGTGGACAGGATCCCATAGTCTGTAGATGTTGCCTCCTTCTTCATAGCCCATGAGGAGGCAGGGACAATTGTGGGATTGGAGCTTGGTTCTCTCTTCTGGGGGAAGCCAAGCATAGGCCTTGCATTCAAAGATTCTCAGACATCCAAAGCTGGTCTGTGTCCAGTCCAGGCTTGAATATGAGGGGTGCATCCTGGTAGAAGTTTCGTGCAAGGCAGCCTGTTGGTGAGATGAGCAGCTGTGGACTGGATCAGCCCAGAACTGTTCAGACAATCCTGCAGTTCATAGCATTTTCCTAGCCATGTCCAGGAATGTCTTTTTCATCCTCTTGGATTTGCCGTTTTGCTCCGGGGTTTTGGGTACAGTAGTTTGATGTACTATGCCTTTGAGTGCATAAAAATGCTTCAAGGTTTGGTTGACAAACTCACCCCCCTTATCTATGCTGATGTTCTTCACAGTCATGTCCGTTTGATTCTCTATCATCCTGATCCATGTCTGGATGATGTCAGGCGCTTCCTGAGAAAATGAACCCATACCATGTGGGTGTAGTCATCAATGATGACTAAGAAGTACTTCTTTCTAGAGTGGGATGGCTCCTTGATGCAGCACAAGTCCATCTGAAGAAGTTCCAATGACTTGGAGGTTGCAACAGATGTGCATTGTTGTAATGAGTGACTGTGTTGTTTTCCTGCAAGACAATATGCACAAGGAGGTGTAGAGGGATTAGTCTTCAGATTGGATGGAAGATCATGAGCCACTTGTTCTGATGATGGTTTAGCCATGGCTCCATAGCTCAGATGAGCTAGACGTTTGTGCCATAGCTCTGCCACTGTAAGATCTGAAGTCTTGGCCGGACTTGCATTAGGTGATAATGTGATGGCAGAAAATGTCATTCAGGTTTCTCAGAGACGTGAGGAGATGATTGAGTGCTGAGGATGGTCAGTTTTCATTCTCTGCGAGCAATTCCCGCGATATGATTTTCGGATGACACTACCTTGCATGTTTTGTCAGTATCAAAAGTGACTCTCAGACCTTTGTCATTAAGTCTTGAGACCGAGAGAAGGTTTGCAGCCAAGCCAGGAACAAAGAAAACATTCTCAAAAGTCCTGGCCACAATCTGTCCTTCATGCTTAATGCCCATTCGGATGGTCCCAACTCCAAGTGCAGGTGTCAGTCTGCCATCTCCAACTCGAACTTGTCTGGGTGGGTTTAAAGTGTTATCTTCAATGAAACATTGCTTGTTGCAAGTCATGTGTTTAGTGCAGCCAGAGTTAATAATCCAGTCCACGACTCCAGCCTTCGAAAGAAAAGCAGCTGAATGCCATCTCCTCCATGATGTATTCTTGGGATATGGCTGTCTTGGTCTAAATGCTGGGTGCAGATGAGCTGCTTGGTGTTACACGAGTCCAAGTGGGTAGAGGGTAGCCATGAGCTTCCAGAGCAAACTGCTGTTGTTTCAGCATTTGCTGAAACAACAGCAGTTTGCTGCTTTGTCTGTTAGAGGGTAGCCATGACCTTCCAGAGCAAACTGCTGTTGTTTCAGCATGATTTCCTGCAGCTTTGTCTGTTCCATCTGCAGAAGGGATGGCTCAATGTCAGAATTATCCAAATTGTCAAGGATGTTGACTTGAGTGTCAGCAGAACATCAAAATGCCGAGAACTCTGTTAGAAGTGCAGCTTCTTGAGAGTGTATTTCTTCAGTGTGCTTGCTATGTTTTTCCACCATAATTGTCCTGCTTCCTGAGAGGGCAATCCCTGGTAATGTGTCCCAGCTGTTGGCATATCTGTTTGATGCTGTACCCTTTTGAGATCAAGATTCATGGCCTGTCCTGCTTGGAGAAGTATTGTTGAGTCTTGGGTAATGCCTGCTGTTGTTGAGATGGTCATAATTGGAGTTGCTCATATTGCCCTGCCCATTTCTCCTGTTTCCATGAGTCTCACAACTTGAAAAATTTTAAGTCCAGGGTTCTTGTACATATTGTAGAGGTCTGTATCAATTCCGCTTCCCTTGCAATATTATTCTGCAAGTACAAGAGCTTCACAGGCCTTTTCCAATGTTAGGACATCAGTTGTTGTGGTTTTGGTGGTAGCAGCTGTTTCTGTGGTGATTGCAGCTGTTAGGACTGCTGGATTTCCTGCTCAATCTTGAACTATGGCGCCTGAGCCCCCAAGGCATAAATTTCTTCTCAGAATGGTCATGACTACTCCTTGATGGAAACTGGGGCAGCCCTCAGGGAGGTGATCAGGCTCACTAAGAGCCGCCTAGGCAGGACCAACTGTTTGTGAGAGGGGGTTGCAGGTTGCACAGACAGAAATTACGGAAGCAAATGTAGGTTTGCAGAGGATGAGAATGTCTGAATCAACTCTTGAGTGAGAAAGTAAATTTTCACAGCTTTCTAACAAGCCCTTATATGCCTCATTTGGCCTAGGGAGCACTGAGATACACTCTGTCAAAGTCTACCCTCTAGCACACTCTCCTAGCCTAGCGGGATGAGCGGCAGTTACCTTGTCACACAAGAGGATTATGTCTCACACCACTTGGACGACCAACAATCGTGGTCTGCACCTTCCTTGAAGTCTCTTGGAGGTCCTCCAGCCGCCTTTTCTCCTTGAAGGCCGCTGTCAGCCGTCCTGGCCAATAATCCTGCCGCCTTTTGAGCTCAAAGTGCTCAGGTCGTCACTTGAACCCGACCCATGATCTCCAAACTTTGGAAATCCATATCTCACTCAAACGGACTCGGTATCGAGTTCCGTAAAGTGTGTTGGAACCTGTGAAACATCCTCTATGCAACTGTCATGCCAGATGATTTTTGTTGAGCCACCTGTTTTTGTCACTTTCTGGCACTCTCATATCCATCATTCTCCCACTTTGCGAGAATAAAAATCACACAAGTCCGCACTGTCCCCTCAGCTGCTGAAAGCGGTGCGCTGCCAGCGGCTTGGTCAGGAAGTCTGCCAGCATCATGCTTGAAGGACAAAACATGATCTGCACCACCTGCTTTGCCACGAGCTCGCGGATAAAGTAGCACCGCAAGTCGATGTGCTTGGTGCGGGCATGAAACTCGGCATTCTTCTTCAGAGCAATGGCGCTCATGTTGTCACAGTAGATGGTGGTGGCTGTGGTCTGCTGCTGTCCAAGGCTTGCTAGCAGCTCACGCAGCCACACAGCCTCCTTTGCTGCTTCATTGAGGGCGATGTACTCTGCTTTGGTGGAGGAGAGGGCAACTCACTCTTGCTTCTTGCTCCTCCAACTGATTGCACCTCCCCCGAGCACAAACACAAACCCACTGGTTGACCTCCTTGTGTCCAGGTCACCTCCCCAATCTGCGTCACTGTAGCCGATGAGGATGGGACTGTTGTTGCCGTTGAAGGTGAGGCAAAGGCTGCTGCTGCTGTCGAGGTAGCGCAGCACGCGCTTGACCGCCTCCCAATGTGGCAAAACTTGCTTAACACTCCCACTGCTTGGCTGATGTCGAGGCGTGTGCCGACTGCTGCATACATGAGGCTTCCAACTGCTGCTTGGTATGGCACTGCTTCCATGCGGCTGCTCTCTTGCACGCTACGGGGAGTCTGCGTCATGCTCAGCTTCTCTCCCACTTCCAGTGGTGTTGTGGCTTTCCGTGCTCCTGCCATGTTGAAGCGCTTGATGATGCCGCTCACGTACGTTCTCTGCGACAACTCCAAAGTCTGCTGCTGCCGGTCGCGGTTGACCTGAAGGCCAAGGTAGTAACTGAGCTCTCCCATGTCTTTCATGTCAAACCTGGCAGCAAGGGACTGCTTCACATCGTCCAAAAGAGACTTGGAGTCAGATGCAATGAGCAGATCATCAACATAGAGCAAGATGATGATCTGGTTTGCCTCTTGTGTGAGCCCATAGACAGCATGGTCTGCTTCACTACGCACAAAGCCAAGGCCAGCTAGCTGCTCATCCATCTTGTGGTACCTTGCTCGCGGGGCTTGCTTCAGGCCGTAGAGGGCCTTCACAAGCTTGCACACCAAACCTTCCTTCCCTTCCACGACATACCCCTCCGGCTGCTCCATATACACATCCTCCTCAAGGTCACCATTCAGAAATGCACACGTCATATCCATTTGGTGCACCTCTCAGTCCATAGCAGCAGCAAGAGCGAGGATCGCTCGGATGGATGGGAACTTAGCGACAGGTGCAAATGTCTCATTGTATTCCACACCCTCAGTCTGCGCANACCCCTTTGCAACCAGCCGTGCTTTGTACATGAGAACCTTACCATCCACACCACGCTTGCGCCTGAAGATCCACCGGTATCCGATCACCCGGCTGCCGCGTGGAGCCTCCTCGAGAGTCCAGGTGCCGTTCTTCATGAGCGCACCATACTCCTCATCTGCTGCGCCACGCCAATCTGCCGCCTCGGCGCAGTGCATGGCTTTAGCGAATGTGGATGGGTCATCGGTGACTGTGAGGAAGAGAAGCTCGAGGTCAGACGTCTCCGTTGGTGGTGGAACGGTGCACAGGTTCACCAGCTCCTCCAGCGGCCTCTGTTTGTTTCCGCGGTGCTTGGATCACCTCAGCGGCTCCCCACTGTCCTTTGCACCATTGTTGAGGCGTGCGGACCGTCGTGGCAGCTGCTATGCGTTGCTTTGCTGCTCGTCCTCATCAGATTCCGCTACCAGCTCCTTCTCCTTCTCAGCTCCCTCCACCTCCTTGTCGTTGCCGCTGTCACCGCCATCTTCCGCACCGCCCTCTTCTGCTACCGGTACTTCTCCCACTTCAGGTACAAGTACGGGAGCAAGCGGAACTGCCGACATAGGGCTCCAAGTCCAGCCCTTCACTTCCTCTTGGAAGACCACGTCACGGCTGCGGATGATCTTGCGTGCGGCGAGGTTGTAGAGGCGGTACCGCATGGTGTCGTAGCCGAGGAAGGCGGCCTTCACCAACTTTGCGTCCAGCTTGTTACGGCTGCCGGTAGGCACGTGCACGAATGCGCCACACCCAAAGACTTTCAGGTGCGTCACTGTTCGCTTGCGTCCCGTCCAAGCCTCCTCCGCTGTAATCAGCGGCACGGCGTGCGTAGGGCTTCGGTTTTTTAGGTACACGGCGGTATTGACCGCTTCCGCCTAAAAGGTTGGCGGGAGCCCCACGTCTTGGAGCATACTACGAACACGCTCCATGAGCGTGCGGTTCGCGTGTTCACCCACGCCATTCAGCTGTGGTGTTCCAGGTGGGGTGACCTCGTGCTTGATCCCGCGACGCTTGAGGAAGGTGCGGAAGTCGTTGGAGAGGTACTCTCCTCCACCATCGGTCCGAAGCACCTTCAACCGCCTGCCACTCTCATTCTGTGTAGCAGCAATCCACACCTTGAAAGCATCAAAGCACTCATCCTTTCCAGCCAGGAACGACACCCACGTCTTCCTCGACTTGTCATCAATGAACGTGCCAAAGTACAACTTGCCGGACAAGGATTGTGATGGCATGGGACCGCACAAATCAGAGTGAACGAATGAGAGAAGCTCAGCCGCCCCCTTCCCCTCCCTCGTGAAAGGAGGGCGGGCTTGCTTCCCTTCAATGCAGTTCTCACAAGCCGATGCACTAGGCTGCTTCATACCCTTGAGTTCCTGGCCGCGGACCATCTGCTGCATGGAGATGATGGCGCCAAAGCCAAGGTGACCGAGCCGGCGGTGCCACAGGCCGATGTCGTGTTTTCCCACTCTCACCGCCAACGCTGAGTCGGCTTCCTTCTCGGAAGCCACATAGAGGCGGTAAAGACCGTCCTCCTTATTCGCTTTTGCAAGCACACGGCTTGCATGGGCAGAGATGGTGCAGCCACCATTCTCAAAGCAAACCTGCATGCCTTCGGAGATGAGAGATGAGACAGAGAGGAGGTTAGCTACCAGCCCCGGAATATGGATTATCCCCTTCACACGAAGTTCCATGTGCTTACCCTCAACGGAAGCACAAAACACAATCTCACCCTCCCCAACCGCCATTTGCACATGGTTGTCCCCCATGTACACCCGACGAACCTCAATGACGGTGTAGACAACAAACCAGTCCCAGTGACACGTCATGTGCCGCGTGGCTCCCGAGTCGATGATCCAAAACAGGGTGGTGTTTTCGGAGACGTGCAGGACCCGTATGGTTGTCACCAATCCACTCTCCCAATCTGCTGCGTTCGCGGAAGCGTCGGACTGTTTTCCCGCTCCCACTCCAGCCGCAAGGTCCGCCTTCTTCTTCCGGCATTCGCGCACTCAATGGTCCGTTTTCTTGCAGTAGTGGCAGTTCCCCTTCTTCTTCCCTCCTCCGCCGTTGCTCCTGGTTGATGTAGCACCGCCCCCATGACCAAAGTTGGTGATGAGAGCAACGTCCAGTCCGCTTCCGCCCTCCTCTCCCTTGCGCCGCTCCTCCTCAAATAGCAGGCTCTCCTCCACATCATTGAGGGAGAGCTTGTCGCCACGTTGATCCAGGGCAACAATGAGAGGAGTGTAGCTGCTAGGAAGGCCAGAGAGGATGGTTAGCATGAGCACACGCTCCTTAACAGGGTCCTCAATCGCAGCAAGCTGGTCAGAGAGAGACTTCACCATGTTGATGTAGTCAATCATGGATCCGGACTCATCCATCTTCACAGTGTGAAAGCGACGACGCAGCTGCATGTTCATGAGGATTGACTTGGAAGCATAAGTGGACTCAAGCGTTTTCCAAACCTCCTTTTGGAGTGAGGATGCCATGCACGAGGAGTTGCTGCCGTTCGGCAAGGTGGAGGTAGATGGTTGCGAGGGCGCGGTCACGCTTCTCGCAGTAGGTACGGGCCTCGACAGGGTATAGGGAGCTTTCTTCTGGTTCCTTCTCCTTCTCATCCACCTGGCTCCAGAGACCCTTCTGCATCAGAACCATCTTCATGTTGTTGCTCCAGCTGAAGAAGTTCTTACCTTCGAACTTGGCGATGTTGACACCGGCCACCACAGAAGCGGATGTCGTCATGGTAGTGCAACGTTCAGCCTACAAACGGCTCTCTCACACAACAGGGTGCAAGGAATGCCTCAAGGATGAGAAAAAGCCTTGTTCTAGCTCTGATACCACTGATGGAAACTGGGGCAGCCCTCAGGGAGGTGATCAGGCTCACTAAGAGCCGCCTAGACAGGACCAAGTGTTTGTGAGAGGGGGTTGCAAGTTGCACAGACAGAAGTTACGGAAGTGAATGTAGGTTTGCAGAGGACATGCGAACATCTGAATCGACTCTTGAGTGAGAAATTAAATTATCACAGCTTTCTAACAAGCCCTTATATGCCTCATTTGGCCTAGGGAGCACTGAGATACACTCCGTCAAAGTCTACCCTCTAGCACACTCTCCTAGCCTAGCGGGATGAGCGGCAGTCACCTTGTCACACAAGAGAATTATGTCTCACACCACT
This sequence comes from Penium margaritaceum, assembly GCA_023375785.1. NCBI lineage: Eukaryota > Viridiplantae > Streptophyta > Zygnematophyceae > Desmidiales > Peniaceae > Penium > Penium margaritaceum. The sequence continues at coordinate 63,374 of SZWC01012493.1, read as the reverse complement.
TGGAAGACCAACAATTGTGGTCTGCACCTTCCTTGAAGTCTCTTGGAGGTCCTCCAGCCGCCTTTTCTCCTTAAAGGCCGCTGTCAGCCGTCCTGGCCAATAATCCTGCCGCCTTTTGAGCTCAAAGTGCTCAGGTCGTTACTTGAACCCGACCCATGATCTCCAAACTTTGGATACCGTGGACTGGGTATCGAGTTCCGTGAAGTGTGTTGGAACCTGTGAAACATCCTCTATGCAACTGTCATGCCAGATGATTTTTATCGAGCAATCTATTTTTTTCACTTTCTGGCACTCTCATATCCATCACTCTTTCAGTTCTGTCATGCGGTCAAAGCTTTCTTTGAACCTGGAGGGTTAAGACCATTGTTTTTTCCATGATTGGCTCTCCAGTAGCCTTGATTCTGCTGGCTAGAGTCTACGTATGTGAAATGTGGTCTTCCACCTTGGTATCCTCTTCCATATGAATTCCATGAAATTCAGCAAGAAGATTTTCTATCTCAGCGTCAGAGGTCTTAAAATACCTTTCTCTGAGAGCCTTCCAGGCCACTCTTAGATTCAGGTCAGTGTTGTCCCTGATCAAGAATTTGAGTCTGTCACTGATCTGCAGAGCTACGAGAAATTTTTCTTGGTCACTAGGATGCTGCCACTGAAGTCTTTGTTCATTTGTGGCTGCTGCATCAAGAAGTTCTGTTGGTGGGTCAGACACAACTTCGCAGAGGTCCTTGTTGAGGTAGACCATTTGCATGTTATGTGCAAATGTTTGGTAGTCATTTCTGTCAAAATGTGGAATTCTGATGACTCCATCCTGTAAAGTTGCCATGATCAGCAGTCACGAGTGAAGCTAGGTGATTCCTGTCCCGGACGTCATAACAATGTCAGTTAGTGATGTTGAAACAAGAATCATGCAGTCTGGCTATCATACCACATGTTAGAAATAAAAATCCCAAAGAATGTACTGTCGGCTTGACTCAACAAGTTGCACAGAACCACAGTGAAGTTGCACCACATTTCACGGTTCTCAGGGAATGTCACCTCTAACAAACATACACTCATAAAGTACACACTCAGTCAAGAGGGAACAAAGCTGAATCCAATGCTTTGAATCTCACTTAAAATGATCGACAGAGGAGCACAAACAAAGCTAGGAAAGAATGACTGACGTCCTTCCCTAAGTCCTTACATTCTGTCATACTTCTTGTCCCTGGTCCCTGCGTCTGGTCAACCAAAAAAATGTAAGCACTGCTGGTTGTTACTGCTACACCCAAGTCCGCAACAAGCCTGTCTCTGATCACGCGTCAATGTGCGATCATGCAATCGTTGTGCTTCCTCGCTCATCTCCGCCCTCTGCAGCTGACCGGACCAATATCAAGGGCGGGGATCGATCGGTCTGATCAAGCTGTGACATCAGCGGTCATCACTCCTTGACATCGCTCCTTGCTTGACGCTCTGCTCCGGTCGGACCTGCAAGCCAGCTTTGCCTTTTGCGCAAAACCTGTTGGACGAAAAGAAACAACACGTGCACCATTCCCTAACATTGAGCTGCAATTAGGCTAGGACAGGTGGGACGCCCAACTGAGTTAGCACATAGTCTTTCACTGCTACCCGCTCCACCTAGGCATAAGGATAGAAGAGAAAGTTGGAAATTTTGGTTATCTAACAAAACCTTTTGGAACAAAACATTGGATTTTGGGAGGTGGCCAAAATGCCCTCGGCCGATCTGCATAAAAATCCAAAGGTCAATGCTGTTGCATCCCTGACGTACAAAACCTGTGAGTGGGCATTTTTTTCATTTCATTTGTGGCCCACCGCACGTCAACCCTAGGAATGTTACGCCGCTCGGCCGGAGGCATTTGGTCCACCTGCCCCGACCTCCGGTAAACTGTTGCAGAAGGTTATAAAAACTTCAACCACCTTCCAGAATGATCTGGAATTTCACCTTGTTATTTGCAAAGCCCCCGGTCTTCCCCACGGAGCTTCTCAAAGCAACCACTCACGGCACGACCTCGCACGCATCGCTCGGCTCAAGCAACGAGGAACCAAAATATGCCTTATTGTGATTTTCGCCATTGTATACATGTGCTCAACTTACTCGACACTTGTCATCAAATCACACCTACTGCTTTTAGCTGTCCCAATTCCTCGAATTGTCTACTGCTCCGCACCTCATCCCTAGGAATCCCTAAGAACCATGCTTGGTTATGCATAGTACTTGGTATCAGAGGGCAACGGTGCTAGAGGGGCAGCCGACACAAAGCTACCAGGCAACAACCTTGCACGAGTCTTTAGCACATCTCCATTGATCTGGAGTTCACAAAATTTGCAACAACTATGGTGAACAGAGCAAGCACAATCGGTGATGAGCAGCAGAAAACTCCGGAAATGGATGATCAGTAGCATGCAAGCAATTATGCTCTCCACAAAAACCAGGTAGCAGTGGCAGCTTACGCGGTGAATGGCACAGCACCTGACGACCAAGCCGGTGATGGACCCCTCAGGCTTGACAAATCCCTTGCTCACGCCGCTGCTCACAGGGAGGAGACCTGGCGCGATGGGAGGTATCGGCGGACGAGCCTGCATCAATGAAGACTTTAACCAGAAGTTTTTGGGAATCGAGAGCCTCAACACCCATCTGCTCCAACAACGTAACGCGGTGATGGAGGAGCTTCAGATTTCCCATGCGCGAGAAGCAGTGCTCAACGAGAAAAATGTCCAACTCTTGAGTAAATTCCATATTCGACCGGCACTTCTTGAGTCATTGGATCCTGCAAACTCAAGAGGACAGACGGTCAAGATGTGGCTAACGAGGTTGGAGGTGTACTTCAATGCTACTGTGGTCAACATAAAAAAACAGAATATTGACTTTGGGGCCTCGCTTCTACGTGGCACGGTTTTAAGTTGGTTGTCCGATCAAAACACCATCAAATGGCAGCAGGAGACCGGCACACCTATAACAACGGCTCGCACGAGCACTCTCACATCATCGATTGCAGGCGTGCTACCTTTCGAGCACATAAATCCGATGTGGTACGACTCATCATGCCACCAGAAACATGGATTGACTTCACACACGCTACACTCGTTTGCGCTGGAAAAATGAACAAGAATGATGACGCATGGTACAGGCTTCAATGCGTGCCTCAGCAGTCTAGCATGGTGGATTACACATGGTGATTTTGCAAAAACATCACCGGCAGCAGCATCGCTCTAGATGAACGCAGCTTCTACTACAATGGCGGCATCAAGCAAGATATTCACTGAGCAATTGCCATTTTTGCATCCAAGACAACCTTCCCTGAATGATCACTGCAGCTGATCACATTGACAGCACCGACTACTTTGCTTGGATACAAGAATCCATAGGCTGGCCACCCCAAAGCTACAATTCTTATCGTGGTAGAGGAAAGTCGTATTAAGCGGAAACTTCATCTCCCATGGATATTGACGTTGTCGATCAACGCGATCAACGGCTCTGTTGGACTTGCGGAAAGTCACGTCATATCTCACGTAAGTTTTAAAAACAGCATCGACAGGCTAAGACGGGGGTAAGGCATTGAGAAAAAAATGGGGAGTAAGGAAACGGCAAAAGGCAGGAGTAGAAATCGAGGTTCCTACCTTATAAAAAAAAATCCACACTGATTGATTGCCCATGTGAGTGGCTCACATCGCCGCAGACGAGAGTCTTTGAGATCACAAAGTTTGACGAGGAGTACGAGGACACCCAATGGGCTATACTTCAACGAGTACAACGAAAGGTTTGTAAAATTCATCAAGCGATGCGGGCATTTTTATTCAACGGAGCTTCTCACAGTTTCCTTGGCAACAACATGGTTCAGAATGGGTAGGTAGACGAAACCAGGAGTGTTCAAAGAAAAACTCTTTGACAAATGATTGTATATCTGTCGACTTCTCTGACCTCAAATCAGCGATCTGCACAACGTAACGGTCTGGAGGACATGCCCTAAGAGCGACCACAAAATCATTCTCGGGTCGGATTTTCTGTGCCGGCACAATTTGCATGTGCACTAGAGCACTTGATCAGTCTACATCAGCTTTCATGGAAAAATCTGACATCTGCCTCTGCTTGAGCAACCCACGACACAATGGAAGTTACGGGAAGTAGTGAAGGTGAAGAAGTGAAGGAAATTGCAACAACCGCACAACGCCAGCGGATATCTTTGGACGTGGCCAAACAATATGTGCAAAGTGGAGCTCAAGCGTGGCTAGTCAATGTGGAAACCAAGGAAGTGAAAGCGATCGTAGCTGTTGAGGCAACCACATTGGCCTCGTCGTTTGAGAAGTTCGCAGCCGTACCAAAGGAGCTTACAACACTTGTCGAGGAGTTCGAAGGGGTTCTTGCAGACAAACTGTCTGGAGAGCGACCCCCACAATGAAATATCAACCACCAGATGGAATTGGAGCCAGGTAGAAGGTTGACGGTGAAAGGGACCTATTGGATGAAGGATCACGAGCTCAACGAACTTAAGAAGCAACTATACAAAATGCTCGATAAGGGATTTAGTAAACCCTCCAGGTCACCGTACAAGACACCTCTACTTCTTATAAAATATAAAGCAGGAGAGATGTGGATTTGCTTGGATTATCGAGCATATAATGACATCAAAATCAAGAATTACTACCCTCTTCTACAAGCAGACAAACAGTTTGACAAACTTTGCGGGGCCCAGATTTTCAACAAAATTCACCTGCATAGCTGCTATCATCGTATTCGCATATCTGACAAGGACGTCAAGAAGACAGTGTTTTGAACCAGGTACGGGAATTTAGAGTTCACGGTCATGCCGATCGGACTCACAAATGTCCCTACAACGTTTATGGTGGCGATGAACAACATTTGCTGCACTTACCTTGACGAATTTGTCATCATGTATCTCAACAACATCTTGGTGTACAACCGCACCGAGGTTGAGCACAATGGATATCTCAAAACGTTATTGAGATTTTACAAATAGAGAAATTCTCTAAAAATACTCTTGAAGTTTGGCTTTGGTGGCTGCTTGATCGAGTTTCTAGGCCATGTCATTGGCGGTAGGCGGATCACCATGGACCGAAAAAATGTAGAGGCGGCCGCTGGCTGGCCGACGCCTAACAATGTTCAGGGCGTCTAGGTAATTTTGGCCTTTGCAACTTTTACCTTCAATTTGTAGAGAACTACGCGTGAGTGTCAGTGCCTCTCTTTGATCTCACTTACATACCACTTATTGGAATGAGGAGGGGGGAGGGGGAGCAGCAAACAAGAAGCATTCAACTGTTTACGGAATGCTCTCACCTATGCGCCTACCTTACCAATGCCAGATTCAATGGTGGAAAACATCATGGCCACCGGCACATCTGATTGAGCTATGGGAGGCGTTCTCCTTTGAGAGAATGGAAATGGAGGACAACTGGTTGCATGCATGTTCCAAAAACTGTGCTAGCTGGAAATCAAGAACGCGGTACCCAAGCATGAAATGCTTGTAGTCATGTACGCATTCAACACATGGAGGTGCTACATGAAATGCCAGTGATACATTGTCTACACCGACCATCGCATGCTGAAATGTATGAAGACTCAGCAAAATTATAATTGTCAACAAACCTGATGGATGGAGCTCCCCAACTTCGAATCCAACTTTGACTAGGACATCAAGTACCAACCAGTACATACAAATCAAGCGGATGCTCTATGCCGGTGACCAGATCTAATGGCCGAGATCAACACGCTTCTGTTCAAACGAGACCCGTACTTTATGAGATTGTTTGGGAAGGGTTACGAGGAGTTTTGCGGTAGGACAAAACAAAACTTTGGTTTGATTACCCCTGAAGGAAGCAAAACTTTACTGACCAGGTCGTTATACCACCATACAAGGAGCTACAAAAGATTTCATTGGACGAAGCATTGACACCGGTCTAGTTGGATACTTCTGCAAGAACAAGACACTGAAGAAGCTGTCGAAGTATTACCGGTGGGTTAAGATGCAGATCTATGTGGCTGCCTTTTACACATCATGCGACACCTGGCAGTGAGAAAAATCTTGTCTTACGAGCCTGCCTCGTCTACTCCAGCCACCCCTTATTCCGACGGAGTCGTGGGTTGACATGAGCATGGACTTTGTAACGGGATTATCTGCCACTCTTGAGGGTCACAATGCCATCCATATGGTGGTGGAGGGATCTAGAAAATAGAGTACTTCATTTCAACAATGGTCACCGTTGCCACAGAAGGAATAGGGCAGCTGTTCCTTCACAAGATCGTACGGTTGCACGACATGCCACACACCATTATCAGAGACAAGGACGAACATTGAACCAACTTCTTCTGGAAAAAACTGATGAAGCGTTATGGCAGTCCGTTCCAGATGTTAACGTCATTCTGTCCTCAAACCAGTGGACAAACGGAGCGAATCAATCAGACGCTCGAACAAGTCCTCCGCACTGCACTGATTGGGCAGCCAAATGATAGGCCACAGAACTTGCATAAAACTCTCCTATGTTCTCCGCATCGGGTAGAATTCAGTTTGAATTGGTGTACGGCAAGCTTCTCAGCACCCCGGCATGAGTGCAAAGCCAGAGCAACATTCGCACGGTTGACATGAACTGCAAGGATTTCTCCAGTTTTTGGGAGGAAACACATGAAACCCTCACAAAGACACTAACAACTAAGGAGCGAGCAGCTGACAGACATCGCACTGATGATGTGTTTAGCGTTGGCAATCACATCCTCAGCTGATTCAACATAGAATTCCAAGAATATAACTTTAAGAAGCTCAAAACTTGGTGGTTAGGACCGTTTGAGATTGAGCAAATGCAAACCCCAGTCGTCGCTCACTTTTCCCATCTAACAGCGTGGCCATTCACTATATGTATTCGACTCTCTTGACACTTTTCATCAAAGTACACTTAGCACTTAATACAAAAAATCTTTTGTTTCAATTCCTCAAATCGTCCACTCCTATGTAACTCATCCATGTGAACCACCTATGATCTTCTTGGCATAAGAGACGCGTAGTGGGCCAAAAAAGCAAGGACACAAATGCCTACTCGCAGAGTTCAAGGACTAGTGTACGTAAGGATGTTATATAGGAGTGGGCACTTTTGGAGAAAAGATTAAGAGTCAAATGCTTCAACTTGTACCGCTTTGCAAAGCATTGCCAGAAATTAGAGAGAGGACAAACCGTTGTCACCACCTAAAACCAGTATGCTATTATTTGCATTGCGTGGAACTAGATTCCGTACCACAATTACGCGAAGAACGTACTGCCTAAAGAGAAACTAACAACCAAACATAACGATGAGATTAAAGCTCAAAGATAAGTTTTTTAGTTAAAAAATCTATGAATCCATCATGAACTTAGTATACAAGAAATGCATTCCTTAATGTTCAAAATGTAGAATGTATTTGTGAAAATGTTTTGTAGAGATTCATCTCTTCAGGGA
>SZWC01012493.1:40073-55455 GCA_023375785.1 Penium margaritaceum | reverse complement strand
AGTGAGAAAAATCTTGTCTTACGAGCCTGCCTCGTCTACTCCAGCCACCCCTTATTCCGACGGAGTCGTGGGTTGACATGAGCATGGACTTTGTAACGGGATTATCTGCCACTCTTGAGGGTCACAATGCCATCCATATGGTGGTGGAGGGATCTAGAAAATAGAGTACTTCATTTTAACAATGGTCACCGTTGCCACAGAAGGAATAGGGCAGCTGTTCCTTCACAAGATCGTACGGTTGCACGACATGCCACACACCATTATCAGAGACAAGGACGAACATTGAACCAACTTCTTCTGGCAAAAACTGATGAAGCGTTATGGCAGTCCGTTCCAGATGTTAACGTCATTCTGTCCTCAAACCAGTGGACAAACGGAGCGAACCAATCAGACGCTCGAACAAGTCCTCCGCACTGCACTGATTGGGCAGCCAAACGATAGGCCACAGAACTTGCATAAAACTCTCCTACGTTCTCCGCATCGGGTAGAATTCAGTTTGAATTGGTGTACGGCAAGCTTCTCAGCACCCCGGCATGAGTGCAAAGCCAGAGCAACATTCGCACGGTTGACATGAACTGCAAGGATTTCTCCAGTTTTTGGGAGGAAACACATGAAACCCTCACAAAGACACTAACAACTAAGNTGGTGGTTAGGACCGTTTGAGATTGAGCAAATGCAAACCCCAGTCGTCGCTCACTTTTCCCATCTAACAGCGTGGCCATTCACTATATGTATTCGACTCTCTTGACACTTTTCATCAAAGTACACTTAGCACTTAATACAAAAAATCTTTTGTTTCAATTCCTCAAATCGTCCACTCCTATGTAACTCATCCATGTGAACCACCTATGATCTTCTTGGCATAAGAGACGCGTAGTGGGCCAAAAAAGCAAGGACACAAATGCCTACTCGCAGAGTTCAAGGACTAGTGTACGTAAGGATGTTATATAGGAGTGGGCACTTTTGGAGAAAAGATTAAGAGTCAAATGCTTCAACTTGTACCGCTTTGCAAAGCATTGCCAGAAATTAGAGAGAGGACAAAACCGTTGTCACCACCTAAAACCAGTATGCTATTATTTGCATTGCGTGGAACTAGATTCCGTACCACAATTACGCGAAGAACGTACTGCCTAAAGAGAAACTAACAACCAAACATAACGATGAGATTAAAGCTCAAAGATAAGTTTTTTAGTTAAAAAATCTATGAATCCATCATGAACTTAGTATACAAGAAATGCATTCCTTAATGTTCAAAATGTAGAATGTATTTGTGAAAATGTTTTGTAGAGATTCATCTCTTCAGGGAACATACTAACCAAATTAAATAAAAATTAGTTTACATCAACATTTCTTATGTCTTCACAACCAAAACGAATTAGGACAGAAGTCACATACACCCACTTTTTGGAACAAAGTGGCTGAAATACCATTGTCGCGCAAAACATACCGTATTATGAAAATGCCGCACAAAAAATAACTCATATAACAACGTCGCACAAAAAATAACGCATGACAACGCCGTACAGGAAGTAACGCATATGCCAATGTTACACAGATGTAGACGAGGAACCCGGAAATGCTCAGAGAAATGTCATGTCCCCCCCAAACCTTTTAGCATTGATGCATGTCATGATTGTTTTCATTCACTATGGACCAACTAGATGCACCATTGCATTTTTTGCATGTCGGGTCTGAAACACATGCTTTGATCCAGCATGAAGAAAGGGGTGGGTGGCTGGTTGATTTTGTTGCGGAGGATTGGAGGATGGTTGCCTTTGTCATGCATGGTGGGTGGATGGTTGCTTTTCTTTCAAACCACGGGCAGATCATTGCTTTTCTTCCGAACGATGAGCAGATGAGAGTCACACTTCGTGTTATTTGAAAGATTTTTTTCAAACATTTGTGCATGATTTCAAAAAAGGATTTTCATACACATAATGTGTTATTCAACCAAAACTTTAACATAGCATATATCATTTCTGCTATCTTAAAAATGATCCATAAAGTATCTGATATGAAAACTTTTACATTTATGAGATAATTATTTTCAAACAGATCTATTAAAATCAAACCTGTAGTATTAATCCCTTCACCTCATTTCTCCCACGTGTCTAAATATAAGTCCACTTAAATAATTGAACCTTTCCATTTTATGCAGTAAAAGTGTGAAAGATAGCTTTTAATATATCTCTTGTAGTGTAATTACACTCAGTTACCTATTAATAATCTTTTCTATAACAAAATCAGCATATTCATTCCCTCCATGTGAACAATAAGTAACAATCTTGATAGACTCAAGTGAATAAAGTCAATATGTTTTTCTCTGTAAGACTCCAATTCATCCATGGAAACTTATTCAATTCTATCAATCATAGTTCAAGGCAACATCAAATTACAAAAATGTGTGTACGATTACTAATGAAGAATAATCAAACGATATCACTGGTCAGCAATATTACATACATCGTACTAAGATCTCAACAAGGTCCGTTTCATAGATTCATAAAATCAAACTTAAAACCAGAGTTCCACCAAAGTTTAATCAAAGTTTAAAACCAAATTTTGTTTTCAAAAAATTTTGAGGGATATTTTGAATGAAATGAAAAATAATTCATACGCAGTTTTTATTTGTTTAGCACTAATTTGTGTTGAACATGGCAGGAGATGGGGGAGGCCGTAGGAGATGGGATAGAGGAGGGAGGAGAGAGGCGGCGGGAGTTAGTCGCCACCGAGAGCCGGGTGGCTCTCAGTGCTCGTGAAGGGGAACACCGGGGGTTAGCCGCGGGGCCAACTCCGGCTCTCGGCTGTGCGAGGGGAAGGCGGCTCTCGAGAGCTGTGAGGGGGAGGGCTCTTGAGTGATGTGAGGGGGGATCGAGGCGGAGGGAGTTCGGCAAAAGCGGGGATTGAGAGAATGAACTAGAAACGTTTTTGCAAAGAAGTTGCGAGCGAGCCACACTGACCCCTATTGGATCACGTGGCTCAGCTCACGTGGTTCACCACACAGCGTGGTGAGCCACGCACAGTGCACACAGCTCGCTCGAGCGCAATTCCGAGCATAAGCCCAGAAACACGCATAGTGCATGACCTATGTCGCACGAGGAACCAACACACAAAGTAGGCTACAGCAAAATGTTTCCTATACAAAACTAAGGACTAATCTAGGTGCACAAACAAAGAAGGAGTAATGTTTGCTACTTTAACATGATATCGTGTTAAAGTAGCAAAACGTTTTTGCTACTTTAACACGATAGCGCAAGCGATGTCAGGCGGAGAGCTTGAACACCACAACACTAGCGGCAATGAGAGGGACGGTCGGGAGAGGAGGTGTGCAAGGAGGCACCAGCCACAGCCGAGCGCGCGAGGACCAGCGAAGGCATTGGCCTGCACGCCGCCAGAAGCACCCCCAAAAGCACCCGCGCAGGCGCACACCGCCAGAAGCACCCCACCAGAAGTACGCCACCAGAAGTACCCAATCATCAGCATCAGTCCAGAAGCACCCAGCAAGAAACGCCCCAGCCAGGAGCACCCCACAAGTGGCACGTGACCGAAGCACCCCTCCAGGAGCACCCATCCAGAGGCACCTTGCAGAAAGGGCCCGGCCAGCACAGCCGGCCAGGAGCACCACAATGCCAAGGGCGGCAACCCAGAAGCACCAGACGCGGAAGGGGGCTCCATAATAGAGAGTCAAGGGCCTGCACCCCAACGCCCAGAGGCACACGATGACAGAGGCACACAAAGGGGACAGGGAAGGGGGGGGGATGGAGGGGAGAGACGAGACAGGAGAATGGACAGAGATGGATGGGAGGTACCAGGCCGGCGACGAGAGACAACGGAATCTGAAACCAGGCCGGGCACGGAGTCTGAAAACAGCGATACTTGAAGAACCTGTAATGGACGTACACACGGAGGGAAGAAGCCCAAAGCAAGGGGAGGAACAGTGACAAAGCATACGAGCAGTCATCGAGCAGAGGACCAAACAACACAGGCAAGAGTGAGGGGGAGGAAAGGAAGAGCTTCAGTCAAACGGGGGAAGGGTACGGAGTCTGAAAACAGCGATACTTGAAGCAAAGGCAGGCTTGTGGAGAGCCATCCTGAGAAAGTCCGCGAGCTGGAACTTGGCAGAGATGAGCCAGAGAGAAACATCGCCTGCTGCGACAACGTTGCGCACGTCGTGGTGCTCAACTCTGATGTGCTTGGTGCGACGATGAAGCATACCGGCATTCTTGGCAATGGCCAACTCACTCTCAATGTCCGTGTAGAGGGGCACAGCCGGGGTATGGAGGCGATGCTCACCAAGAAGGCGACGGAGCCACACCACCTCGGTGGTAGCACCATCCAGAGCCATATACTCAGCCTCCCCAGTGCTGCGAGCGATGCAACCTTGCTTCCCACTGTGCCAGGAGACAGCAGCAGGGCCAAGGAGGAAGACAAAGCTGCTGCAGCTGCGAGCGTCCGAATCGCGGGCATACTCACTGTCAGCGTAGCCCTCTAGGAGGGGTATGCGAGACCCATCCGGGAAGACAAGGCCAGCTTGGGCAGAACCAGTGACATAGCGAAGGACGTACGCGGTCGCCTGGAGGTGGGCCGTGCGAGGCTCGCGGGCATACTGGGCAAGGACATTCACCGCATAGGCGATGTCTAGAAGAGTGGTGCCAGCCGGGTACGTGAGCGCATCAATGATGGACTAGAAGGTGGTGGCGGACTCCAGCGTACCTGTCTCAGTGTCGTGGGCCACACGAAGGGCGAGCTAGGTGCCCGGTGGCATGGGAAATGAGGCAGTAGGGAGGGGGCAAGAGAGTTCAACGACTGAGGTGAAGCGGTCTGCGAGGGTTTAGACATAGCACTCCTGATGGACCAACAGACAGTCGGGGAGGCGCTCAATCTGCATCTCCAAGAACATGATCACCAGGTCATGGTCCTTCATGCGGTACGCCAAGGAGAGGAGACGCTTTGCCTCAGAGATTGCGGAGGAGAAAGGAGAGGTGATGAGGAGTTCATCCACATAAACCAGAATGAAGGCACGCACGAGAGTCATGCTATTGACGAAGAGGTAGGGATCGGACTGACTGGGACAGAAACCACCGCGGACAAGGGTGGATGAGAGTTACTTGTTCCAACAACAAGGAGATTGGTGGAGACCGTAGAGCGCGCAACGGAGGCGGAAGACCCGTCCGGTCCCATCAGAGAAGCCAGGAGGTTGGACCATGTATAGCTCCTCCTCAAGACGGCCGTGGAGAAACGCGTTGTTCACGTCCATCTGGTGAAGCTCCCACTGAAAGTGAGCTGCAACACATATGACGACGCAACTTGTCGTAAAATGGCCGACAGGGGCGTAGGTGTCAGTAAAGTCAACACCGGGGACCTGGGAGTAGTCCTTGGCGGTGAGGCGAGCTTTCAAACTGGTCGAGAGCACCCGAGGCAGTGAACTTCCTACGCAGGACCCACATGGCCTTGATTGCCGTGCAAACGGGAGGAAGGTCAGCGAGCTCGAGCCCACCATGCTCAGCCTGTGCGGCAAGCTTTGCGACATAGGCGGCCTGCCAAGAAGCAACATCCAGGCAAGCAAGAGCGTCGGCAAGGAAGAGAGGGTCAGAGTCATCAGCAGGCACGGGGGGAGAGGCCACAGGAGGGGCAGAGGTGACAGCAAGAGTGCGAGCAATAGTCGCGGGAGCACTGACAAAGTGGTGGTCAGTACTGGCATCTAGCGCATGGCAAAACTCTAGGTGAACGAAGTGACGACCATCTTGGTCATCTGCTTATTGAGCTCTTGTAGCTGCACGTGACTCATGTGGTACATTGCATGAACAGGCGGGTACGCTCCAGATTTGAGGTCCATACGATGGTCTACGTCCTGCTTTGGTGGCAGACCTGCAAGAAGGGTGTCAGGGAAAATGTCCTTGAACTTTGTACACACCTCTCAAAGCCCCTTGGGCACCGCGTAAAACTTGCCTTCGGCTCCCAGCTGCTTACAAGTCGCTCCATGCGCAACATCCACCGCCAAATCCTTTCGTTCAACGAAATTGTCCTCCACTTCCGTACAAATGCCAAACAAATATGCTCCTTTTCCAAATTACACCCTTGGGCTACACTAAGTTCAGAATCATATGTGTCAATCCCTCCGTGCAATGCGCCAATTCATCCACTGCTTCCTCCTCACAAGCCTCCTCCTCCATGCCCTCTTCCTCAAATGACGTAGACAGTGAATACTCCTTGTCTTTGAGGTTGACTAGGATGGTATGTACCTCCTAATTGATGACGTGGTTGTGCACTTGTCAAGGAGGTCACAACCAAGGATCACATTGTAATCCTTCATCAGGCACACCTGGTATGCAGTTGTTATACGAAGCTTCCCCACGTGAAAGGATAGGAGAAAGGCAAGATACCCTACTTCAATTGTGCCGTTCACTTGGTTAGTACTCCATGCTCACAAAACACTGGATCGTGTCACCATCCATTAGACTCCCCACCTTTTCCTTGAATCATTTCACTCATGCCTCCAAGAGAACTGCGGACTGCTCCTCCTCATACTCCAAATCTCATGCATTGATCTCAGAAATCCCTTCATTACTGCAAGGTGTTTAAGTGGAAAATCAAGTGGTGGTTTTTGCTGAGAGGAGCCAAGATTAATGCCATCTACTCTTGGCTCTCCTTGTTTCCTGACTCCTTTGTTGCTTTCTATGCTTATTTCATGGCTTTCTTCCCCTTTCCTTGCTGCTTACACCTGCCGTCACACTTCTTAGGACTCCAACAATCCCGTGCAATATGGCTAGGCTTGTCACAGTTGTAACACTTGCACTGTTTAAAAACTCCAATCTCTATGGGCCATTCATCACTCTCAGCCCTCTTACCATAACCACAACCAAAAGAGTCATTGTTGGTATGAGCCTGTTGCATGTGCAAGACATACGACTCCACTGTTACAATCATCCCCGAGAGGTTTTCATTGAGGTCGTGCATCACCGTCACAGAACGGGGGCTTCTTTGAGGCCGTTGCTATATTGGAAGTAAAAGTTGTGGGAGTTGAAGCCACACTTGGCAACAATCTCACATAACCTGTGGGTTTACTCGGGGATGCCACTAGTTTGACGAAGCCGACACAGCTTGGCAGTAATCTTATTCCTCACATCACCTGCGGTAAAATTCTTGATGAACGTCTCTGTGAAGTCCTTCCACGAGGTCGGCCATTTGAGGGTTGGGTCACCATTGCTGCAGGTTAGAGCCAATGAGGTTGAGATATCGGTCGCGGCCGCAATTCCGGTAACCATCACTACTCCACTGCCATATGGATTGGACCGCATCATGTCGGCCCACCAATCCAACGATGCCCCTCACAACAGGGTAACGGTATAGTTACAGCGTGCCTCGTACCTCTCGGAATCCACGCCGATGACAGTCAAGTACAGCTCTAGTGTGTCAGAAACTGTGGGGCAGTTCCAAAATGGCCTGAAGGATCTTCACATGTGTTCACGGCTCTTTTTGAACAAGTTTTGAGTCTAAGCGTGAACTTTCTGGTCGCCTCACGCTATGTTTGTGGGAGTTGGACAGAGTTGTGATGCAATCACTTTTGCAAAGAGTAACGACATTTTGCGTTAGTTTTTGGACATGGATAATACCAGCCCGTGACTTGTAGGACTAGTCACAAGCTTTAGAACACTCCAAATCATGTGCGATTCGGTTAATGGTAGCTCTCGCTGCATTCTGCCGCAGTGCAGCACACCAATCTGGTCGCTCACTTAGCTGTGTGCATGGTGCCCGCCCGCCAAAGCACCCTCACACATCAAGGATCCATCAAAATGCCTTTTCGAAGGTGCAGATGTCCCTACATGAAGTGGAGGTGTCCCCTGTACTTTTGGGGTACGTTTTGATAAGTTACTATTCGATTTTGGTGATGGGGATTGATGTGGTTCGAAACCTCTTCGCGGACCTGCAGACGGAATTTTGAGTGTGCCGGAGTAACAAACTGTATTGCTAAGTTCGGACTTCAAGCCAGGATTTTGCCTAAGTTCCTCAGAAACAACCTGTACTTCTGACATCCAACGGAACATTGGCCGGGGCGACTTGGCGGTCCTTCGGGGCAAAAACATCAGTTACATTTTTGTTACTCGTTACGGTGGATTTTTCATCGGCAATTGAACTGCGGCCAACTCCCCGAGCCACCGCACACATCCCAACTTTGGAAACCCATATCTCCCTTGTTATTCGTCCGATTCCGATGAAACAACTTCCACCAGATTTATCAACTCATCAATTAATTCAGTCTGGATTTACAGCACTCCTCAGGCAGCTAGAATAAACTCTGACAATTTCTCCCTCCTGGGGCTTGTCAATGCCTCCCGGCGTCGCCTCGGGTATGCTTAGGGGCAAAACTACAACATTCTCCCCCTTACACCTTCCATACCTTCTGCTCCTGCTTGCTCTCACTCATCTTCCACTGCGCCCTCCAGCCCTTCACAGTTCTTCATCCCAAGTCCGGCCACACTCATTACGTGCTGATACACTGGTTGTACTTTGGTCAAGCAATTTGCAAGCATGTGGCGCGTGCTGTAGTGCTGGAGCACCACCTGTCCCTTGTCAATGCGCCAGATAGAAACGGTCTAGAAAATGGGTCCCAACATGGGAGGCCGCCAACCACTCTTGGTATTTCAACCAAGAAAACATATCATCCTCGAACAAGGAATCCACACTTTAGGTTGTTAGGTTTACAACATCACAAAGTCTGCATGAAGGACTTTGGTGTCTACCCTTGGTTGGAAACTCTGTGAGGAGTCTCAAAGGCAAGAAATGTCAATGGATGCATGCATGATACAGGCTTTTGTACTTGCTGAGCTTTGCTAATGCTTCTTCTTGCAGTGGCTCCACAGGAGCCAACTTCAGCCTACAGTTCTACTTGGCGCGTCCTAAGACGGCCAAGTGTCATCCTCAAGGCAGGCTCTACTAAGCATCCTAGAAGCTTCATGTCGCATTCTGGGCCACAAAAAAAAATGCGGCCGTCGCGGGGTTTGCGCCCGCGACCCATGAGCTCCAGCACCTGTTTGAACAAGGCCACAACGTTGTGTTTCCTATGATGATCTCCAGGGGACATACCCATTACAGTGCTGACCTCGTTGTCCGTTGTGACAGGGTTACAACGGCAATGGTACCGCGATGCGCATCGTTGTAACATCGTTGTGGTTGCGGGGTGTAAGGGGCACTCAGAGAGCACTAGGAGCCCAATTTCGGTCCAGCGGACCACCGCACTTCGAGAAAACGCGATTTTTGCCAAACGGCCATTTCGACCCTCGAAGGATTTTTTTCGATATATTTCCAACCATCAAAGGCTTCTGTGGACATAAAGGGTTTATGCAATATGCATGCATGACATGTTTGCCAGGTGGTGCCAGGTGGTTCATGCAGTTCAGGCATTGGACGAAAAACTTGCCACATCTGCCATTTGGTGCCAGGTGCATCATGCAGTTTAGTCATTGGACGAATCGAACTTACCACATCCCCACCTGGCATGAGTGATCGTGAGTCACCGATGTGTGAAGAAAAAATTACCGTTGCTTTTGCCCCCCCCCCTCCCCGTGAGCATCGTCCGCATCACCCAACCCCACTTAGCCTCTTCACCTCGATCAGTGAGTCACTGCCGTTCCCCTGGTAGTTATCGGGTCGAGACACTTGGTCTCGACCCGAGGTGGTCTCCATGGCTTCGAGCACCCAAAGCTCGAGGGCTGTCTCGAGCCCCTCACTAAATGTTTCAGTGCCTCCAACATCAGGGGTAACCCATGCCTTCGACGCTTCCCGCTGGGATCCACCCAGACGACATCGCCTCACGGGCGACTTACTGACGAAGGAGCTGTCCCGCCACGTGGAGAAGTAGCCAACCCCTACCAAGAAGGCCGGCTTCCACTGTGGCAGTAGTGCGAAGATTTCTTCCGGTACTTGCGACCAAATCAGAGGCCATTTCAGCGGGTACAATTGCAACATCAAGACGTGCCCGCATCCACCTCCAACGGCCCGTGATGCGCTAGGGCTTGAGCGTGAGCCCCCACCTCCAGCGGGCTGGAAACCGCACAATGTGCAGCTGTACAAGGGGATGGGTGAGGAGTGGGGGACGGCGGATCTTCCCGTGGCATGGACGAATTTGTGGGAGAAGTGACAGCGTGAAGAAGAGGTGGCACATGCTGGTTTCACCCTCCTCCAGGACAGCGACGACGATGACCCGAAGCAGCAGCAGCAGCAATCAACTCCCCGTGCCACCCCATCAACGCATCTGGAAGGAGAGGTGCCCCTCTTTGACATCACCCGGGCTGCGTCTTTCAGACGATGCTTTACCAGCATGCCGAGCGCAAGGCCAACGAGAAGTGCCAGCTAGCCATCGTGAAGGTGATGGACATCACAGCAAACCCGATATCTTTTTGCCAAGAGTCCGTCATGCTGGAAGTAGTGAAAACTGCCCGCAAGACAACCAGCAGCTGCCGCCTTCCTGCCCGTTCAATAATGGTGAAGGAGCTGCTTCCGGCACTGGACAGGGAGCTGGCAGAGCTTGACATCCCGCTGAAGCAAACCTGGGACATCTACGGGACGAGCCTCACCGTCGACGAATGGAGCGACAAGCAGATTCGGTCCATCTACAATGCGATGACCGTCAACGCGCAAGGGAGCATGCACATCTTCAGCTGAGATGCCAGTGGCCTGTCAAGGGATGCCGAGTACACTGCCCGCATCATCGAGGCTGCAATTCTGGAGGTGGGCGCCTCAAAGGTTGTGTCTGTCATTTGTGACAATACTAGCACCAACAAGAAGGCATTCAATGAGCTGGCTGTGAAGTACCCCAGTATACTCTGGCAGGGCTGTTGTGCACATAACATCGACTTGGTGATGAAAGACGTAGCCAAGTGTGCATGGGGAGCTGGTGTGGTTGCTCGATGTGAGAAGGTTTTATCTTTTTTCCGCAACAATGAGATGCCGCGTGGGTGGCTGAAGGCACGGACCAATGGCAAGGTGTTGGTCAATCGCTGTGACACCCGGTTTGCATTGGTGTTCAGTATGGCTGAGAGGATGCTGGAGCAGAAGGAGAACCTTGAGAAGCTGGTTGAGTCTGACTTGTGGAAGCAGCTGGGCAGCAAAAGGGACAGCGGGTACAAGGCCTGTAAGAAAGAAGTGTGCCGCATTGTGAGGCGCAGAGTGTTCTGGGTGCAGGTTCGGCAGTTGAAGGATCTTTTGGAGCCAGTGGTGAGAGCACTGCCAGTGGCAGACAGTCCTGGAGGAGGAGCAGGTGAGATCTATGAGACGCTGCTGGACTGCTGTGAAGAGGTGGCTGCATTGGCGGAGAAGAGAGGGAAGAAAGCAGCCAAGGATGCAAAGGTGCACGTGGACTTTGTCTTGGGCCGGTTGAACCACCGTTGGTCGAAGAACATGAATTGTCCCTCGTACGTTGCTGCCAGACGTGTCTACCCTGAGCACTTTGGAAATGACTTGTCAGGTGGCTACGTGACAATGCAGGCTTGGCAGGCTGTGGCAGATGCTCTTGTACCCGAGGAGAAGCATCACCAGCTCATGAAGGAGATGAGTGCATTCCAGAAGGCTCAGTTCATGGTTGAGATCAACCGAACCATCACCGTGAGCAAGAATGCTAAGGCTGTTGCTGCTGTTGCAAAGTGAAATGCCGCACCATGTCTGCTATGGAATGGCATGTGAACTTCACTGCCTACATGCCTGTTCTTCGTGATTTGGCACTCAAGATTCTGTCCCAACCCTGCTCCTCATCTGAATGTGAGAGAGCATTCTCCACCCATGAGCTCATTCACACTGCAAGGAGGAATCATCTACTTGTGTCAACGCTGGAGCTCTTGGTGCGTTGCAATGTCAGACTCCGCAAGCACTACGGGCGCAAAGGAAGGCGTGCAGCAGAGTAGCTGGTCAGGGTAGCAGACGAGGAGGAAGGGGAGGCAAGTGAGGATGACGGGGAGATAGTATCTGAGGAGGAGGATATGGGAGAGTGCAACAGTGATGAGGATAGTGATGATGAGGAACAGGAGGAGGAGGAGGCAGCAACATTTGATGATGAAGTGGTAGAGGTTGAGGCAAACATTAGGGTGATGGGGGAATGCCCTGGCCTCCCACATGCACGTCATGTTCGCACACGTGAGAAGGCTCCATCAACCTCAGCAGCAGTAGGTCGGGATGGTGGGGGGGAAGGAGGGGGAGAGGATGCAGAGGCTGCCGATGATGAGGAGCCAGCTGAAACCGAGACGGGTGATGCAGGTCCAAGCTCACCTATGGCAGCTGCATCCACACGTGGGCCAAAGAGAGCAGCCACAACAGCAGCAAGTGACACTGGTGCTGCTGCTGGGGGTAGCCAGAAGCGACCAACACGTGTAGAAAGTAGAGTTTGTGCGCAACTATCATCATGCTCAGTTCCATTCGACAAAACTGTGCTCATTTTGCAAACTTCTCCTTCTTCTGGCTGAACTCTATGAATAACTGACTCCTGGTCTTATGCTTCTGAGCCAAGAAAATGGTTGTGTTTGTAACATCCAGAGATTGTACACGTTCATTTGGTTGAATAGCTATACATGCTTGTGAGCCCAGGAGATGTTGCTGTACTAGACATGAATGCATAGGTCCCATGAGTGTATTAGGCTTTTCTGTACTTAGAGTAGAACATGAGAAAATGCATTGTGAATCTGTGGTCCAAGCATGCTTCATAATGGGTTACTAGATGGGTGCTTTAGGCTTTTCTGTAACACTTATGTGACCTGTGTTTTGCACCCAAAGGTAGTGGTTTTCATGGTTTTCAAGCCCCCCACCCAGGCCCACATCGATGTGTTTCCCCCTAGCTACAATGGTGTACCGTTGTGGACATCGTTGTACCGTTGTCCGAGGTGCCTAGGTCAACACTGACCCATTATGGGCAGTGCATTCCTGGCCTATCTCAGTGTCAGAAGAATGTAGGCATGAGAACAGCAGTAGCAGAAGCAGGCAGGAGAATCGGAACATGCAAATGTACGTCAGCAGAGTGACGTAGGCGAGAGCGGTCCCGAGGAGTTAGTCGCAGGGGTTGATAGAGGCTGAGACGTGAGAGAGTCGATGTAGGCGAGCTGATGAGAAGAAGTGTGAGCGAGATGAGTGATGGTTGAATAAGTAAGGAGGCTGAGCGAAGGAGCGGGAGTGACGGAGCGAAGAGTTGAGAGAGGCTGGCGAAGGCGAGGAATGCGAGGTGCAAGCAGAGCGAAGACACGGTGGCGAAGCCGCGGAACCAAAGGGGAACAGGATGGGAATAACTGTTCTGGTTAGACTGGGAGGGAATAAACATCCTCCATATATCCATCGAAGCAGGTAGTAAACGGATAACTAACGGTTTCTTGTGCGCTAGCCGGACGCGCTTGTGACAAGTTTATCACTTTACTAGGGGATCACTCGGTATGTTGTCCGTTGGTTCAGTGGGTGCACCAACAACGGCTAGCGATTGCTGTTGCCAAGGTGGTTCCTGCAAAAGGCTGAACCATTATTGAGAGCTTGGAATATCCGAGAGACGGGAGCAGGGGAGAGGTGTAGGCTGGCCAGTGCCCGGGTCAGAGGCTGTCTTCCTTCTCCAAAGATGAGGAGTCACCTTGGCGGAGTCGCTTGATTCTGACACCCCCCGTGACTTCGTCAAGGTGATAGGGAGAGAAAGCTCGCTTGGATAAGAGTTGTTCAGTCTTTACACCGGGTTGGCCACCGCAGCATGGCTTTGAGTAGTGCACAAAGGCCTTGAGGCGTGGGCTGCTTGGGAGCAGTGGAGGTGGTATGATTGGCTCTGGCAGAGGGCAGAGGCACGCTTGGAGAAGTTCAATCCACATCTGGTACATGTTACCAGGGTGAGCGTGGATGTGTGGATGAAAGTCTGTGTCTGCAATGAGGCACAGAAACCTTCGGAGGGACTGCTCCATCTGCTGACTTGGTGTAGCTGAGCTGTTGGATGGAGGCTGAAGGGCGGCAATAACAGATTCTCCTTGGACGTAGACAGGAGAATACATGGTGATGAAGTCTCTGGACCACTGGAAGCTGTTGGTACGTGCTCTGCTGGGCGTGTAGAATTGGAGAATAGGCAGTGTGATGAGGAAGTTCTCTGGGAAGACGTCGTAGTTGAGTGGTCCAAGGGTCCGAGCAAGAGAATTGAAGAAGATGGTTTGTTCTTGTCTTGGTGGGAATCTGACAAGGCAAGCTTTCCCATCAGTCATGATGACGAGATCTGTGGCGGGCAGGCTGTGGTCTAGTAATCTGCGAGTTCCTTGTGATGTTGGAGGAGGTACAGAAGAGGCTGCTGATGAGACGGGTGAGGGATGGTGATGAGAGAGAGAGAGTCTGAGAACAGAGTCGAGTCGCGTGTGATGAGGAAGCTTCGGTGTGGGTGCAGGTCGTCGCAGAGCGGGTGATGCGACAGGGCGAATCTTCGATGAAGGCGGATGATGAAGGAGAAAGGTGGAACGGTGAAATGGGTGCAGGGATGAAACCACGTGCACTGTAGAAGTTTCGGCGTGGGCGCAGATCTTCGCGGAGCGGGCGATGCGACCGGGCGGATCCTTGTGCCGATCAGAAGGCGACGCAAGAAAGCAGAGGAGCGATTGATGATTGAGTGGGCGCAGGGGCGAAACCACGTGCGCTTGCTGAAATAGTGGAGAAGAATGCGGCAAGGGGAAGGCAGGTGCCAACGCGCCGCGAGAAATCTGCTGCCGGCGTGGGTGCAGGCTGCTGCGAAGCGGACAGCTAGCTCGTGCAGATCCTTGTGCTGGCCACAGATGCTGATGATGCGGAAGCGAAAACTGATGATGACGGAGTGGGCGCAGGGGCGAACCACGTGCGCTGCTGAAGTTTTTGGCGTGGGCGCAGGTCGTCGCAGAATGGGCGATGCAACCGGGCGGATCCTTGTGCCGAGCTGAAAGCGAAGCGGAGGAGGAATGATGAGATGGCAACTGATTGCTGAGTGGGCGCAGGGGCGGAACCACGTGCGCTGCTGATGAGGAAGATGGATGCGGAGGCGGCGTGAATGATGCTGATGATGGAGAGGCTGGAGGATGGCGGATGACGATGAGATGAGGAAGGTGGTTGATGGGACTGAGGAGGCAACGACGAAGAGGATGAGGAGGACTGATGGCAGCAGATGAGGATGATGCAAAGAATGAATGTTGATGATGCTGGAGGGAAGGAGGTGAGTGAGGCAAACACAGGAAAGCGAGAAGAGAGGCGGCGCGGTGGAGAGGAAGAGTGACACAACTACTTCCTTTGCTTTCAAGAGAGTGACGGCTTGTTCCCCAGTTGGCCCTCGGCGGGCAGGAAGACTGGCGGTGTCGGATATCCTGGTAGCTAGAGGAAGTTGGTTGCAGCAGAGAGGGTCATGCGGCGGGCAGAGGCACTGATC
>SZWC01012493.1:29075-40024 GCA_023375785.1 Penium margaritaceum | reverse complement strand
GGAAGAGTGACACAACTACTTCCTTTGCTTTCAAGAGAGTGACGGCTTGTTCCCCAGTTGGCCCTCGGCGGGCAGGAAGACTGGCGGTGTCGGATATCCTGGTAGCTAGAGGAAGTTGGTTGCAGCAGAGAGGGTCATGCGGCGGGCAGAGGCACTGATCTGCTGATGTCAGGAGAGTGACGGCTTGTTCCCCAGTTGGCTCGGAAATGGGAGCAGGAAGACTGGTGGTGTCCGATATCTTGACAGCGGTAGTTCAACTGCTGCTGCTAACAAAGCTAGAGGGAGATGCGAGGAGGCGGCTCAGGCGGGTTGAAGATGACGAGATGAAGCAGATGAGACGGATGAGGGAAGAGGCAAGAGAAGGAGGAGCTTGTGGAGGCTGAGGAGGTGAAGGGCGGCAGATAGCAGGAAACTTCCAGGTAGTTGACGGCAGGCGCCGGCTCAGGAGTTGCTTGCAGCTGATGTGGACGACAAGTCACCGATTGTTGGCCGCGGGCGCGGAAGTGGGCGAAGGGCTTTCTCAGGATGACGAGTCGTTTCTTCAGCATGGCGAACTCGTCAGGCAGTGCTGCTGATGTCAGCTGCTGGCAAGGCGGAGAAGCGCGAGACGACGGTAACGGCGGCAGAGGAATGCAGATTGAAGCGACAGGGGAAGGATGGCGGCAAAGCGATGAAGCGATCACGGATCACCAGGCGATGTCACCTGATGCTCTGATACCATGTCAGAAGAATGCAGGCATGAGAACAGCAGTAGCAGAAGCATGCAGGAGCGTCGGAACATGCAAATGTACGTCAGCAGAGTGACGTAGGCAAGAGCGGTACCGAGGAGTTAGTCGCAGGGGTTGATAGAGGCTGAGACGTGAAAGAGTTGACGTAGGCGAGCTGATGAGAAGAAGTGTCAGCGAGAGAAGTGATGGTTGACTGAGTAAGGAGGCTGAGCGAAGGAGCGGGAGTGACGGAGCGAAGAGTTGAGAGAGGCTGGCGAAGGCGAGGAATGCGAGGTGCGAGCAGAGCGAAGACACGGCGGCGAAGCCGCGGAACCAAAGGGGAACAGGATGGGAAGAACTGTTCTGGTTAAACTGGGAGGGAATAAACATCCTCCACATATCCATCGAAGCAGGTAGCAAACGGATAACTAACAGCTTCTTGTGCGCTAGCCGGACGCGCTTGTGACAAGTTTATCACTTTATTAGGGGATCACTCGGTATGCTGTCCGTTGGTTCAGTGGGTGTACCGACAACGGCTAACGATTGCTGTTGCCGAGGTGGTTCCTGCAAAAGGCTGAACCATTATTGAGAGCTTGGAATATCCGAGAGACGGGAGCAGGGGACAGGTGTAGGCTGGCCAGTGCCCGGGTCAGAGGCTGTCTTCCTTCTCCGAAGATGAGGAGTCACCTTGGCGGAGTCGCTTGATTCTGACACTCAGAACAGACCAAGGGGACGTACTCCATAGAGCAGTGCATGCTTTGCCTTTCCGTGCAACCGGCCAGCTAGCCAGTGGACAAGGTGCATACCATTCAACAAATATCTCCCTTGCACCTGTATCCATCTTTCGCTCACTGGGATCCATCAATGCCTTTGGGCTCACCCTTCCTCTGCCGCACTCCTCATGCCGAATCCACGAATGCTTGCATAGGACAAGTCGCTCTCCAGCGGCTTGGTCATGTAGTCAGCAATCATGCTCTTGGTTCCACAGTGCTGCAAGGCCACCATGTTCTTCATAACCAGTAGACGTGAGTAGTGGTAACGTTTGTCGATGTGCTTTGTTCGCCAGGAGATGATCTCATCTTCAGCCATCGAGATGGCACTCATGTTGTCCACATGTACTATCATGGCGTCCTTCTGTGGAAATGTCATTTCGCCACGCAGGCTGCAGAGTCACTGAATCTCCTTACACAACTCAGACAGAGCAACGTACTCTCCCTCAGTCGTGGACATGGAAACACAATCCTGCTTCCTGTTGGCCCATGAGATGGTAGCGCCATTCAAGATGCACACTTATCCAGAGGTGGATTTCCGGTCGTCAAGATTTTCTCCCCAGTCGGCGTCTGTGTAGCACTTCAGGCGGAGGACGCCTGTACCTTCTTGGCCTCCAAGGACGAGTCCCATGTGATGTGTCTTCTGCACGTAGCGCAAGATGTGCTTGACCGCGTGCCAATGTTGTGGCCCTGTGTTGGCCACGAACGTGCTCACTTGTCCCACAGCATTGCAGTTGTCCAGAAGAGTGCCTATCATGACGTACATGATGCTACCCACAGCGGATTGGTAGGGGATGTCTTGTATCTCCCTTCGTTCTGCTTCATTGCTTGGCGGCATTGAGGCCTTCAGTATTGCATCAGTCGTCATTGGGGTGCTGACATGTTTGCAGTCTTCCATGTGATAGCGCTTTAGTACCTCACTGATGTATTTGGTTTGGTTGAGTTCGATTGTACCTGCTGCTTGGTTGCGGTGGATGGCGATCCTGAGGTAGTACTCAAGTGGACCAATGTCCTTCATTTTGAACCT
This sequence comes from Penium margaritaceum, assembly GCA_023375785.1. NCBI lineage: Eukaryota > Viridiplantae > Streptophyta > Zygnematophyceae > Desmidiales > Peniaceae > Penium > Penium margaritaceum. The sequence continues at coordinate 37,520 of SZWC01012493.1, read as the reverse complement.
TTTGCTGAGGTCAGACTTAAGCTCATCTAGCAGCTCGACCGAAGAAGAGCAGATGATCAGATCGTCCACATACAGTGTAACGAGCATGAGCTCATTGCCATCATCGCGCACGTACATGCTCGGGCCATTTTGACAATGCGCGAAGGAGAGACCGGTCATGAAACTGTCAGACTCTTTGTACCATATCCTTGGGGCCGGTTTTAGCCCGTAGAGTGTTTTTACCAACTTGCACACCTTGCCCTTGGGAGCTTTGACTCCTTCGGGCACCTCCATGAGCACTTCCTTGTCGAGCTTCACATAGAGGAAAGCTGTCATGACGTCCATCTGGTATATCTCCAGGTTCTTTGTGCCAGCGATGGAAAGAAGAGAGCGGATGGAGGTAAAGGTCACAACGGGCGCAAAGGTCTCTTCGTACTCAGAGCTCAGGCATTGAGAAAACCCCTTTGTCACTACCCTCACCTTGAACTTTTTTGTTTTGGCGTCTTGCTTCTTCTTCTCTCGGAGGACCTACTTGGATCCTACCACGTGGGCCTTGTCCGGTCTATCCACCCACGTGCTGTTCTCAGCAATGGACGCAAGCTCGTTGTCCACTACCTCCTTCCACTTGGCCGCATCCGGGCCATTTATCGCCACCGCCACAAACTGTGTCAGGATGATGGTGCAACTTCTTGCTTTGCTGCTGGTGTTACCACAGGTGGTGGTATGTCGTTGTTATCGTCGTTGTCGTCAGACTCCAAATCAGACTCGGAAGCCCCGGACACCTCGGTAAATGCGTCCATGTTAGATGCTACATCATCCTGCGCAGCTACTCTCCCATTCCCACCACCTGCTGGCAAAGCAAGCCAGTTGTTGGGTACTTGGTCTCCAGACTCGAGCAAAACTATCCACTCTCCCGCCTTGGAAGCAAGGCTCAGGTCCAGCAGCTCTCCCTTTCCAAGGGTGAGCTAAACGTTGAGGTTCCTCATGAGCATGCCTACTTCCTGGTCCGAAAGCCGATAGGCTTTGTGCAACGTGTCGTACCCAACCATGACACACTTTTTGGAACGTGCGTCCAGCTTGCCTCCACCTTCTCCCGTCTGGATCTTCACCCATGCAGTTGACCAGAACATCTTAAAATGAGAGGCATTGGGTTCCCAACCATGTTTCTTGTGGGATCTTCAGCTTCTTGTCCTTCTCCTTTCCACGCTTCCGCAAGGCGGTTGCTGGTGTGAGGTTCAAAAGGTAGCATGCCGTTGTTGCAGCTTCAACCCAAAAGCAAGGTGGGAGATTGGCGTCAAAGAGCATGCTTCGCACCATGCCGAATAGGGTCTGGTTCATCGTCTCGGCCACGCCATTGCTTTGGGGGTTGTAAGGTGTGGTTTGCTCCTAGCGGCTGCCATGATGCTTGAGCCAAGGCTTGCATGCCTCGTACTCACCCCCGTTGTCACTTTGGAGCGTCTTCACCTTCTTGGAAGTATGCCGCTCTACCATGGCTACAAACTCTAGGAGCTTCTCCTTGATCTCTCCCTTTGTTTTGAGGAAGTAGATCCACAACTTGCGGCTATGATCGTCGACAAAGGTCAGGAAGTACTTGCTTCCTCCGTTAGACATCGTGCAAAAGGATCTAAACACGTCACTTTGGATCGAGTTCAAGACATTCTCTTCTTGTTGACCTCCTCTCCCAAATGGCTTCGTCTTTTTCTTTGCTTGGAGGCATGGTTCACACAACGTACACCCTTCTCCATGCTTCATGGTGCACCCTTCCATTCCGCGGACGACCTCTTGCTCTGACATCTTCTGCAATGTACTGTTGGCCACGTGGCCAAATTGCCGGTGCCACAGCTCAGCGTCAATGCCCTTGGTTGATGTGGCGGCCGCAGCGGTCGCCGGTGGTATGTCCTTTGGCTTCGGTGCCACTGTCCTGGGGGCACATGCCAGTCCCTCATCTGACGCCTTAGTGATTTTGGTTTGAAGCACGTAGAGGCTGTCGACTCTTGGAACTTGAAGCATGAGGTCGTCTTTGGTGTATAGAATTCTGATGTCCACCAAAACAAGAGGCATAGGCTGAAATATTTGCCTCACTGCCACTACGTCGCATGGACTCGTTGCGGACGTGTTCAGCAACAGCCTCATATGTAAGATCTGCCTTATTCCAACCACCAAATACGGTGATCAAGGATCCCTAACTTTCTGGCAACGCCATCAGAAGGATCATGGCACACATGTTGGAGTCAAGATTCCATTCCATTTGCTTGACCTCTTGCAGCACGTTATCAAACAACTACAAAAATGAGGGTATCAATTCTCCTTCACTCACCCTCATCGACATCAACCTTTGGAAGATGAAGAGTTGGTTTGCTAGGGAATTTTATTGATACACGCGTGAGAGTTTTGCATAGGCCTCGGCAGCCGACGTGCATCCTATGATGTGGGAGTGTTGAGTCTCGTTGATGGACTTCACAAGTATGGCAAGAGCTATGTTTTTCTTTGTTGTTCATGCTGCAATGTCAGCCACATGCATGGTCATTGTCACATTGGCGGGTGCTGTCTTCGTACCACCTTCTAAAGGCGTTTACCCTTATCCCGTTGGGACTCGAGGTTCTTGTCCAACATGGATAGAGATTTTCCTCGTCCCCTAGTCCACCACGTGCAGGTACCCTACCTGAAGAGGCCGATGGAGCAGATTGGAGCAATCCGATCTTCGTGTCCTTGTACCTGTACGCTCTGCAAGACCACTCGCGAGTCGGTCTTGGAAGCGTGCCTGAAAACTAGAAGTGTGGGCCCATAACCCTTTGTCAATACACCGGATAGCAACGGTCTAGAAAACGGGTCCCGACATGGGAGGCCGCAAACCGCTCTTGGTATTTCAACCAAGATAACATATCACCCTTGAACAAGGGATCCACACTTTAGGTTCGTTTAGTTTGCAACCTCACGAAGTTCGCATGAAGGTCTTTAGTGTCTATCTTTGGTTGGACACTTTGTGAGGAGTCTCAAAGACAAGAACTGTAAATGGATGCATGCACAATACAGGCTTTTGTACTTGCAGAGCTTTGCTAATGCTTCTGCTTGCAGTGGCTCTACAGGAGCCAACCTCAACCTACATTCCTACTTGGCATGTCCTAAGAATGCCAAGTGTCATCCTCAAGGCAGGCTCAAAAAAGCTTCCTACAAGCTTCCTATCCCATTCTAGGCCACAAAGAAAAGTGCGGCGGTCGCGGGGTTTGAGCCCGCGACCCATGAGCTCCGGCACCTGTCCCAACCAGGCCACAATGTTGTATTTCCTGTGATGATCTCCAGGGGACACACCCATGGGAAATGCATTCCTGGCCTATATCAGAACAGACAAAGGGGAAGTACTCCATAGAGCAGTGCATGCCTTGTTTTTCCGTGGAACCAGCCAGCTAGCTAGTGGACAAGGTGCATAACATTCAACATCCCTTTACCACTGTGTCCCTTGCATAACGGTAATACACGACGATGTACTTTGTCCTCTTTTGCTGCGTCAGGTTGTTCGTCAGTGAGATAGCACGGATGTTATCCTCCTGCACCGCCATTGATCGTTGATGGGCCACGTCCGGCTCCCCCAGCAACCTGCAAAGCCACACCGCCTCCTTGACCGCTTTGGCCAATGCAATGTACTCCAACTCTAGTATGGAGGTGGCGACGTATTCTTGCTTTCTGCTGCACCATGAGACCACTCCACCAGTGAGGAAGACCACGTAGTCAGATCTGGAATTCCGCTTTTCCACATCGCCGACGTAGTCCACATCCGTGTAGCAGACCAGACGCAAAGGGTCCGACTATCCTTAGCCTGCAAACATCAGGCAGGCATGCCGAGTCGCCTGCAGGTAGAGGAGGATGCGCTTGACCGCCTTCTAGTGTAGTGGTCCTGGATCGGCCACATACCTGCTCACTTGGCCCACCACATAGGCTAAGTCTGGTCAAGTCAGCACCATGGCGTACATGATTCTGCCCACTGCCAATTTGTAGGGCTCCCCTGCCATATCCTCCCGCTCATCTTTTGCTTGCGACGCCATTGCCCCACTCAGTTCATAGGTCGAGGAGACAGGACAGCCAATAAGTTTCCAGTCCACCATGTTGTACTGCTTTCGCACCTCGTCCACGTATTTGGCCTCCCCCAGCTTAAGCGTGCGCGCCCTCCAGTTCCACATGATGCTCACCCCAAGGTAGTACTCCAACTCTCCCATGTCCGACATCTGGAATCTATTGGCCAGCTGCTCTTTCAGTCGCTGTAGGCTCGGCAAGTCCGTTGAACACAAAATCAGGTCGTCCACGTAGAATGTGACGATCTGATGGAGATGCTTGTTGCGCCGCACAACACGCTGTGATTACACTCATAGCACTTGAAGCCGAGTTGTGCCGTGAAGCTATCCATCTCTGGGTACCAGCATCAGGACAATTGTTGTAGCCCGTTCAAGGAATTCAGCAGCTTGCACACCTTTCCCTCCGGCACCTCCATCCTCTCCGGTAACTCCAAATAGATATCTTTGTCCATGATGCTCTTGAGGAAAGCTTTCTTTATGTCCATTTGGTGGAGCTCCATGTCCTTAGCGTTTGCCACTGCAAGGATCGCCCGGATGCTTGTAAACCTGGCAACAGGAGTGAATGTCTCATCGTAGTACTTGTCCTTACGCTGCACGTATCCCTTAGTCACCAGCCGCGCCTTGTATTTTTCAAGTACACCTTTCTTTGTGAACTTGGTCTTTAAGAGCCACTTTTAGCTGATGACCTTGGCATCTTTCAGCTTATCAACCAGCTACCATGCATCATTTTCTGTGATTGACGCCAGCTCTGATTTGATGGCTGCGTCCCATTGATCGTCTTTGAGCCGCACAAGCACCTCTTCCATGATTTTCCACTCCGTCGATGCAGCCAGAATGCATTGCGCAGCCTGCACCGTCACGTGCACCTTACACCCCAACACTTTCAGGTGTGCCACACTTGGCTTCCACCCGCTCCAAACCTCCTGCAGCGTCTTTCGGCCGCTCTTCCCCTTCAGCACCATTGTAGTGGTGAGGATGATGGTGTAGCTTGCCGTACACACACATTCCACACAGAAGCTTTGCGATAAATCCACATCCACCAACATGGTCCCATGTTCAGTACCATCTGGTTTGCCCGCTCCACCACGCCATTAGACTGAGGTAGATACGGTGTTGTTTTTTCCCATTTTGTGCCATACTGCTTCATCTACCCACTATAGCCCACGTACTCTCCATTGTTGTCACTACGTAGTGCTCTCATCTTTTGGCTAGTCTGCCTCTCCATCGCGGCAACATACTCCTAGAGCCGGTCCAAGACCTCACCTTTCCGCTTCATGAAGTACACGTAGATTATTCTATTGTAGTCATCTATGTAATGGACGAAGTAATGTGCGCCACTCTTTGAATTTGTCTTGAATAATTAGTACACGTCACTGTGCATGACCTCCAGCAGGTATGAGGCATGATTCACGTTCTTGTTAAACGGTTTGCGCCGCGCCTTGCTCAAAATCCAGGGCTTGCACCTTCTGTGCATTGCTCCATCTGTCACATTTTTGCACCGTCAATGACGAGGCCGCATACGAGCTCACGCTTTTCCATGTCCTTTACGGCTACAGGTGAGGAATGCCCCAGTCGTCGGTGCCAAAGCTCCAGATCAGCTCCCCTACCTTTGGCCAGGTTGACATGCATTCTTGCAAGTCCGTTGAATCTGTCGCCACGGGGATTACCTTGGTCTCCATGATGTAGAGGCCTCCCTCACGCTTAGCCTACAGCACGGTCTCGTCACAACTGTCCTTCCGCACGACCAACCCCTTCATCCTGAAGAGCACCTCATACCCTTTGTCCGTCAAACGGCTGACACTTAGAATATCAGCCAAGCCAGGTACGTGTTGCGCGTCCTTTATGAAGCGCTGCACTCGTTTCTCACCAACCACCACCTCCACGACCATGTCTCCTTAGCCAGCCAACGGTGCGACCTTCTCGTTCGCGACCACCATGGACTTACTGGACTTGGTGTAGTTGATGAACCCGACCTTCTCGACCTGGATGTGCTCCTCTGCTTCGAATTCAAGGCATCACCGATGAGCCTTTATTGAGGTAATGGTTTTGAGTGTCGTTGAGAAGTGTCTTCTTGCCATTAATGTCCTTGCCGCCATCCTTTGCCTCCTCGGTGCACTCTTGGGCCCAGTGGCCCTTCTTGTCGCAGTTGCGACACGCACCCTTCTTGGCATCCTTCTTGCCACCGCCATGTCCGCCACCTCCCTTGCCCCCGCTTTGGCCACCATGTGTTTTGGTGACGAGGCTGATGAGGAAGACAAGGAACACGATGTGCAGCTCCGTCGTTGCACCTCATTGCGGGTGTACTCTTGGAATGTGCCATAGGTGAAATCTTCCTCTATCCATCAACCCAAGACGGTGATGAGAAAGCTCCAGCTGACATGAAGGACCATGAGGAGGGCCATCGCCTGTGTGTATATCTTCCACCCCACATCATTGCATTGTGAGGTAAGCGACTTGATCTGCTGCATGGCGGAGATGACATTTGCTCCCCCCTCAATTCTCACAGTGAGGAATCACTTCATTGCAAATATTTTATTTGCTAGAAACTTGGATTGATGGATGGCGCAGATTTTTTGCCAAGCCTCGGCTGCTAGCTTGCATCCTTGGAAGTAGCCCCATGAAAAATCAGCTGTCCTGGATACCAGCAGCATGAGCGCCACCATATTCTTCTTTGCGAATGCCTCCATCTGCGCTTCCTTTGCTGTCGCTTTGTGGAGGAAGTTGTTTTCCTTCATGACCTGCAATAGCCCCTTATGCGTGAGGTGGAGCTCAAAGTGTCACCTCCATAGCCCAAATTCTAGGCCACCTGCACACTTGTCAATGGGATGTCTCTCCTTATGCACCATTTATGCAGTCTTCCACTCAGGGACCTCAGACTTTGACTGCGACATCGTCCGCGACTATAATCCCGTCCGCCGCGAAAGTCGTGAGCAATGTGAAGATCGTTTAGGGACGTGGGCCCATAACCCTTTGTCAGAAACTTTGGGACAGTTCCAACGTGACCTAAGGGTCTTCACTTGTGTTCACGTCTGTTTTTGAGTGAGTTCTGAACCTAAGCGTGAGCAATCTGGTCGCCTCAGACTATGCTTGAGGAATTAAGGCAGAGTTGTGAGATAGTCACTTTTGAAGAGAATAACGGCATTTTGCGTTATTGTTTGGATGTGGACATGAACTAACAAGTTGTCGGACTAGTCACAAGCTTCCAAATGCGCCAAATCTCATGCAATTCTGTTAACCGTAGCTCCCGCTACTTCTGTCAAAGTGCGGCATACCAATCCAACTGCTCAATTAGCAGCACGCGTGGTGCTCGCCCGCCGAAGTGCCCTCGCACATCAAGGACCAATCAAAACACCTTTCTGGAGGCACAGATATCCCTCCACGTAATGGTGGTGCTCTCTGTGCGTTTGGGGTGCCTTTCAATGAGTTAATCATCGAGTTTGGTGATAGGGATTGATGTGGTTCAAAACCTGTCCGCAGACCTGCAGTCGGAATTTTGACTGTCCCCGAGTAACAAACTGTACTTCTGAGATTCTGACTTGTGGCCAGGATTTTGGCTAAGTACCTAAATAACAACCTGTACTTTTGACATCAGGCGGAACATTCGCCAGAGTGACTCGGCGGTCCTCCGGACATAACAACCCTTGTACCCAATCCACGAGGGGGTTGGTGACGCCTTACTTAGCAAACAAGTCAGGGCAACTCTCTGCCCAGTGACTTTTAGAATAGGACTGCCCTGCCCACTTTCTTCACCATGCTTGATCAGTGGCATGTGCCGTTGATCGAGCAAAGCAAGGTGGGGCATGTCCACCCCCCTCATGATTCTCATTCCTACGCAAGAATAGCATTCAAGTTGTGACCTGTTTGTTTTTTTTTTTTTGACACGCAAATCCCCTGGTTTGATTTAGGGTTTCCTATGTTTTGGGCGAGCGGAAACATAGAAAACCCACTGTTCTTCATAGATAGCTGAAAGAAAGTAATGTAAGGACTGATAAATCATGACTTGCAAACAAAAAACAACACTGCCCCAAAAGATATGTCATATGAGACCATGGGTGGAGGAAAGGTAGTTTCTACTCCAACTACTTCTACATGCGGACCCCCTTGATGCTAACTCTCACATGCCCTCATTAAATTCTGATATCAGAGCCAGGCGGACTCATGACCCCACCACTTGTATTAACCTCTCCACAATGTCCATTAATTTGTAAAGAGATGCTCATCCACTGGAGCGAGAAACAGTCAAATTCACGCTATTTCTGGCCACACGTTGCCTCTGGGTTACAACAACTCACCATTTTTCTCACACACTCCAATCCCTCTCATCTGAAGTTCTTGTTTCCCTTACATTGTACCCTCTAATCTCTCTCTCTCTCTCTCTCTCTCTCTCTCTCCCCCCCCC
>SZWC01012493.1:0-28900 GCA_023375785.1 Penium margaritaceum | reverse complement strand
CAACCTCTCCACAATGTCCACTAAATTGTAAAGAGATGCTCATCCACTCGAGCGAGAAACAGTCAAATTCACGCTATTTCTGGCCACACGTTGCCTCTGGGTTACAACAACTCACCATTTTTCTTACACACTCCAATCCCTCTCATCTGACGTTCTTGTTTCCCTTACATTGTACCCTCTAATCTCTCTCTCTCTCTCTCTCTCTCTCTCTCTCCCACTCTTCTTTACCTTCCACTGGTATGAGAGCAAGGGACTAAGCAGCACTACCCCTCCTACGTGTAGGAGGGTTAGTGTGGAGTCACATTACCCGCGATCAAGGGTCTCACTGGCTGCCGCTGCCACCGCCATCGCGGCCACCGCCGCAACTGCTCCTGCAGTAGCAGCAGGAGTGCAGCAATGACGGGCTGTGCCACAGCAGCCCTGGCTCTCTTGCCTGCGGCTGCACTACATTAGGAGATGGAGGTCCTCTTGGCAACAGCCCCATCCATGTCTGCCACTGGACACCATTGCCGCCGCTGCTACAGCAGGTTCTGCAGCAGCGATCACAGGACCAGGAGCCACGGCTGGGCCTGATTGGGCGTCGCAGCCGCGGTATTAGCAGCATAGGCAGCAGCAGTAGGAGCAGGTACGGCAGCGGCAGCAGCACCTCCAACAGCAGTACAGCTCACGCCACTGGTGGTGGCACTGCTGCAACTTTGACGTTGTCCACTCCTGGGCATCCTGCTTCATCACTGCAATCCAGCAGCACCCTTGCTGCTGCAGCAAGGTTCTTTCAACTCAGCTTCCACAAGGTGCCTTCACTCAGCAGCGTGCATACTTCCTACCTCCGCATGCTGTCCATCTCGTACTGCAACTGTAGCTTCTCAGTTGCAGCACTGCAGCAGACCGCCAGGTGGCTCTGACATGGCTGCAAGGCGGACGAGGTGTGGGCTGTGTATTGTTGCCCTTCAAACGGTATGCCCCCCTCCCACAAACAGCAGCATCAGCTGCTGCCCGCCTGCAATGGTGGCGCACTTGGATCACACCGGATTCAATCCCGTCTGTGGCTACTGAGAGGAGCGTGAGGCGCTGTCCCACACCCGGTTGCGCTACGCTTCCGAAACCGGTCCCACAGTATCGTCGAGCACAACACCAGCGACGCCAGCACCTCCACAGCATGACACGGTAAGAAATTCCCCACAGCATGGCCCCGGTATTGCATCAGCTGCAGGCTCAGACGATTGCAATGCTGAAGAAGTGTGTCTCGCCATCATCTGCTGCGCACTTGCTTTTTGTGAGATGGCTGCGGGTGTGATTGACGCGGCAGCCTCAGCCTCCGCTACTTTCGCAGCATCAGCACACGCAGCACAAGAACCGGCAGACATGTCTGGACGTGCCACTGAGGTCTATAGTGAGGCTGCAGTGGCACTTGGACCATTAGATGCTGTAGCTGCAGACCTTTCCACTCAGTTCATAACAGCTGCAGCTGTAGAAGTTTCGGCAGCAGCATCAGTAGCTTCTGCCACAGCTTCAGCAGCATCCTCCATCCGCGTTTCTATGGCAGCATCAGTTGTTGCAGTGGCAGCTGATCCATCCGTTGTCAACACCCACATTGTGGCCCATATCTCTGCTACAGCAGCTGTCTCCACCCTCTTGACCTCAGCTCACTCTGGCAGCTTCTGCCTGGTACCACCCCTCATCTCCTCTTTCTCCATCTCCACTACAGCTGCTGCGGCCGGCGTGCCACCGCACTTTACTTCTGCACGTAGACTTGCCTATTGCACCCTTACTTGCTCTCTTACCTCTTTGCTCCATCCCCTTTTGCTCTGCCTTCTCTGTGCTTGGGGTGGCTCCTTGGGGCCGGGCTGTTGTGTAGTACAGCAAAGACTGTGCTTTTAGGACTCTTGACTTCTCCACGCCCAGTAGGGCAGGGAAAGCTCTGGCAAAAGAACTTTGGCAGGGTGACTCGTTGTAGCCATGTCCGGTGACGACGAGTATAGTCATTGCACAGCGTGCCACTAGCTCCACGCCCACTTTCACCCACTCTACTGTGGACACCATTCCCCTTCCTCCACCGTTCTATCACTGGAGATGGCCACATCTCTTCCAAGCTCCTTCTTATGTCGGTCCTTCTTTCTCACCCTACGTCCCCCCTTTGTGGTCCCCGTCTATGTACGTGCCCTCTTCTGCCACGCCTTCAGCCTCTACCCTGCCGGACAGACCCGTGTCTGCCAAGGGCGAGCATCAGCAAGAGCGGTCCCTCACTCATCTGCTGCGCCTGTACGATCAGGGAGGTGAGGGTGTGACTGCGCTGCCCATAGGTCTCGTGTGTCAGTCTGACTCTGTTTTTTTGGGGGGATATCCTGGGCTGATCAAGGCTGTTGGTTTTGGGATGTCCCATGAATCAAGCACTGGCAGTATGTGACCTTTCCCTGTTGTCTTGTTGCATATGGCGGGTCCTCTCCGTCTCTTCCCGCAGTTGCAAATGTCGCCACTTGTGGTATCCTTCCCTCTGTTTGTGGGTTGGTGGCTTCAGGATCCTAGATTTAAGAGCCACATACCAAATGACTGCTATTTGTGCCACGTTTATCACCCTCAGGCCCATTGGTGTTGTTCAACTTGTTTGTACATGCTTTACTCAGAGTCTTCATGTCCAGGGTGCGGGCATTGTTTGCCTTGTTGGCCCGGCGGCGACCTGTAATTGCCTGACGTTCTGTATGTTCCTTCACTAGAAGTCAGCCTGCTTTCTTTCACCACCCTAGATGAGCAAGGCAAGGATTTCAATGCTAGTTGTGGTGTTTGTACCGTCTCCCTACGTTCTGCTGGTCATCCTGTTCTTTGTGGCGTGCGGCTCTATCGAGTGCCTTTGTTGGGGCCTGCCTCCCCTTGAACCAGCACTACTCTTGTTCACGTTGCTTCCTCACTCTTGCCCATGAATGTGCGTTTACTAGATCGTCGCCTTGGACATGTGCATACCGAGGCTATCGCCAGCATGTTGCATCTACAGCCTTTCCTGGGTTGACCCCGCTTTCCTCCCCGTACCATGTTTCACTGACTGCCTAGCCTGTGCTCAGGAAAAGATGCATCGCACCCCGTACTCTTCCTCTGAGTTGCAGTCCATGTACCACCTCCATCTGGCTCATGCAGATGTCATGGGCCCTTTGCCCGGCAACTTGGCAGGGCCGATGCACGCTATGTATCACTGGCAGTTTTTTTCCCGCTACCACGGGGCGTTCGCTCTTCATCAGAAGAGTGGCATTTGTTTTGGCCTTGATGCATGCCTGCCTCAAGCTGGGCACGTCTATGAATGACTCATGTGTGTCTTCCGCGAGGATCATGTGTTGTGATATGAGTCATCCCCGTCTGTTTGTACAAGTTATTGTGACCACTCAGCTGTGTCCATTCTCGTGCACATCCCTGATGCGGTCCCAGCTGGCAATGCAGCACCGACAGGTGGTGGCTCTACCCACGAGTAGTTGCAAGACATTTGCCACAACGTCTCGGGTGCTTGTTGGGTTGCTCTACAGCTTTTTTTGCAATCACTAGAGTTTTCTCGGTGGACTGGCTCTTGATCCCGATTTGCATGTTTTCCATAATTTGTCCACTGATTGATTCCGGATCTGTGTGTGTGTGTGTGACCAGTCGTAGAGTCCGGCTCAAGATTATGCATCTCTAGGTTTCGACGGTATTGTGTTTGGATACATGTGCACAGAGTTATACACAAAACAGTGGTTTTGGATCAATTTATGGGCAAATTGACACTATTGCATGTGTCACCCGCCGTGCGCAGTGGCAGGTATTCATGATGTGTTCTTTTCAGTTGTCATTTATCTCTACATTACAAAACTATTGGAGCTTATGAGACTTTTGTTGTCTCCCTTGGTGTTTCTTGCACCTGCTTGCTTGATAGTGCGCCAATTAACTGAACAGTGTCACCACATTAGCAGCAACAAGGCTAGGAAACTTCCAGGCAACTGCCCATGGTATTAGAGCAGCGAGACCTCTCTTGCTGAGCTGCACTGCAGAGACACACCATCGGTAGCAGTTGTTAGTGTCACCACTGCTGCCGTATTCTGGGACCCATTGAAGCAGACGTTGGAAACAGAGACATAGTCCCAATGTTAGCAGCGACAACAACGTCACCACGCAATCGCCAACATCGTAGCAAGAGGCGTTGTGGCACTGAAGAGCTGCAAAAGCCACGCCGAGTGGAAGCAGCAGCACTGGGTGGCCGCAGCAGCCGTGTCTGGCTGCCATCCTCAACAAGAAAAACATAAGAATAAAAAGGAGAAGCAGCTCGCAACAGCAGCTCGCGGCGGCTGCTCCGAGTACTGGTAGCGCGCAGTGGTAAAAACAAAGACCAACAGCAGGTTCGGCAGCCGCTACTAGTAGCAACGGCATCAACAGCCACGAGTAGCAACAGCAGTGCAGTAGGAGCATCATAGGTAGCAACAGCATAGCAGCAGCATTACAGCTATTGCAACGACAGCAATAGCAGCAGCACCGCAGCACCGACAGCGGCTAAAGCTGTTGTGGCAGCAGCCACAACAGCAGCAGTAGTAGCGGTTGTCTTCTGTAGCACTGTTGTTGTGTAGCAATTGTCACTCTGTAGAATTTTGTAGCAGCACTGCTGCACAGTTGCACAAAAGCTACATAGCATTATGCAATAGCTATACATGCATGTGCACCTTTTGTGTAGCCGCAAGGACGGATGACACGGTCACCACCCCCCCCTCCCCCCGGGTCACGCGGAGTCCGCATGACTCCAGAAAAAGGACCAAAAATCTTACTGGCCTAAAGTATGCCAGCATAAAAATATTGGCGTGAAAAATGATGGCAATAAAAAAAGTGCACAAAATTCAGGAATTCCTTGATCAGTGTTTCAACTCCTCCAGAAACACTGCCTGTTTCCTGTGTAGACCATTTTGACATTCAGCCCCATACTGAGCACTACGATGGCGCCACTGTGTGATAAGGACAAAGGGCTCATAGACCCTTCCTCTCCCTCCTCTTTGGGCATCATCATCCTACGGTCGTATTCACTGAAAATCGACTACCTTCTTTGAATGTAGGATGAGATGTGCCTACAGTAGCAGCAGCAGATTGACGTGTTGTAGGAGATCGTAGAGTTACTAAGGGATTATTCATGGGCCTCACAGTAGTCACCACGAGGATCTATTGGAGCTACACCATCCGTTCAACATTCTACGTCCTACACAGTGCCACGTCCTCAGTACCACTTATCACAGGTTGACACTTGGGATAAGGAGGAGATAGAGCATGACACACGTGAGGACGAGATTCCTGTCGTTAAGGATTACATTTGTAAGCTGGGTCTGGAGTCACATCCTCTCACCCCGTCACCTTCTTGCCATCAGGATCAGGCACGACATTCAATAGCAGGCACTTTTGGTGGTGTTTCTCTCAATGGTGGTCCTTATATCTCGTCCACCATCTTCCCAGCCTAAGGTCGCCCTCCTAACAAAGTGGCAACTGAAGGACGTTGAAACAACTCCATCCCTTTACGATACCGACAAGGGATTTGTGGTATGGGAGCCACCAGTCGAGGCGGTGATTACATCATCATACAAGATTTGAATGCATGTTTTTGTTGTAGATTTGCCCCTCTGCATGCCCAAGTGCGGCGCCGGGAGGCGCCGACGAGCCGCGAGATAGAGGAAATTCCTCGTCGACGGATCTGGCGACTTGAGGATTGCTCGGATCCTAAAATGGAGGATTGCCCCTGAAAGTTGACGAGTTGCTGAATCCGGTGGAAGTTGTTTCACCGGAATCGGGCTAGTTTCGAGGGAGATATGGGCTTCCAAAGTTGGGGTGTGCGCGGCAGTTCTGGGAGCCGGCCGCGGTTCGACTTCCGGTGAATTATCGACCGGAACGAGTAACAAAATGCCATCTGGGGATTTTGCTCCGGAAGGTCTGCCGAGGCGTCCGGTGGATGATCCGCCGGATTTCAGGAGTGCAGTTTGTTACTGAGGGACAGCCAAAATCCTGGCTCGGAGTCCGAAACTCAGTAGTACAGTTTGTTACTCGGGGACTTCGTCAAAATTCTGACTGGAGGTCCGCGAACAGGTTTCGACCCACATCAATCCCCATCACCAAAGTCAATGATTAACTCATCGAAACAGACCCCAAAGGCACGAGGGGCGCCGCCACTACGCGTAGGGACATCTGTGCCTCTGGAATGGCGTTTTGATGGGTCCTTGATGTGTGAGGGCGCCTCGGCGGGCGACGTGGTGCGCGCCGCCGAGTGAGCGGCTGGTTTGGGGTGCTGCGCTTCGACTGACGTAGCGGGAGCTACGGTTATCCGAATCGCGCACGGTTTGGTGCGTTGGAGAGCTCATGACTAGCCCTACAAATGTTTAGATCATGTCCATGTTCAAAAACTAATGCAAAATCGCGTTCTTCCCTTCGCAAAAGTGACTGTCTCGCACTTGTCTTCAACTGCCAGAAACATAGCGTGAGGCGACCAGAAAGCTCACGCTCAGATTCAGAACCTGCTCAAAACATAGCCGTGAACGTAGAAGGCCAGTCAGGCCACGTTGGAACTGCCTCCACCCGGGGGCCGGTTTCTGACAGTTTTGATGTTTCCATTGTATTTTAGGTGAAAAACTGTGCAAAATCGATCCATGAACCGGGTCATTTTGTGCAAGGAAAATAAAGATACGGCCGTGGAAAGGTGGGAGGTGCACCTCCGGAAAACAGGAGACGTACCGGTTGGGCCCCGAGCACGTCGGAACGACTTTCTCGTCCACTGCAGCCAAAGCGCCGCTAGATGGACGCTTAGACAATGAGGCAAGGTTCATTCTAATCCATGGGCGCTTTGGCATGGCGGCAGGAGCTGTATTTGCAGGCAAGGGCACTTCCGCATGGCGGCGGGAGCTGTAGGGAAGGGTGCATCGGGTGGCCGTGACCCCCGCTGGCGGTGCTGCCAGTGGCAGTCACGAATGGAGCACTCAAACGGCCATAACTCAGCCGTTTCTTCACGAATTGAGGCGTTCTTTGGTTCACTAGAAAGCTCGCAACGCGTACTACGTGATGCATGTATTATTTACGTAGGTGTACCTCATTAAAGAGCTTTGGAGTGCTAAGGGGCTCTTGGGTGGCTCGTAGGTGCTGGTACATTAGGAGGCCTAGGATACTTTCTAACTTCTCTTGAACTAATCAATGAAGTCTAAGGATTCATTCCTTTCCCAACTCTCCCTATTTTCCAAGCACTTCCTGTTAAGAAGTTCGCCCCTCATCATGCTGTTGTGTGAGTGGTGAGGTGGCTGACATCTCGTCAGCACCAAGATGCCAGCTCACACATGCGCAAGTGGGCATGGGTGCTGCAACTTTGTAACACCACACACATATGGCATGCATCATCTGAGCGCAGCAGCAACATCAGCATCATCGACGGAGCAGTGCTCACGACAAAGGAGCCGTGAGAAGCTGGCTGGCACAGGAGAATAAATGCAGGGTCAAGGCTGGAGGTCTAGAGCATGGCACAGGGTAAAACAGCCCGTGGCCATGGCTGATGACGAGGCGGCATTTGAGGCCGGCCACTTTGCCATGTGGTAGAGTCTCACCCATGTGGCTGAGTCGTTGATCTTTAAGATAGACCTTAGCATGGTGTCTGTTAATATGATCTGAGAGTTTATCCTTAAAGTAGGCAATGTGCTGGATCCAACGCAAGTTGAATCGCAGCAATCGGCCTAGAAATGAGGAAGAAATGGCTTGTCAAAGTTGGGTGGTGCAGCCAGCCGGATTTGGTCGGCTGACCACTCGTCCGTCAGAAAAATGGGTCCGACGGTGAGGAGTTCGACTCCCAGCATGCAGACCAAGGCCAAGGCGCCCCTTGGGGGATGTTAGACCAATATCCCATGGTTCATTGGAGCCATGGGCACCTCGGAAAGGCGGCATGATGCTTCATTGGCAACCAGGGCGCTTCGGACGCCCGTCACTCACGCTGGTGGTGTGGCAGACGGCTGGGTTGCAATGATGCACATGGGAGAGCGTAGCGGGCACTTCGCTGCTCCGAATCGCACGCGGTTTGGTGCGTTGGAAAGCTTGTGACAAGCACTATAACTTGTCAGATCATGTACGTGTCAATTAAGTGACTAAAAAATGACATCATTTCCGTCCGAAGTTCCCCTCCTGCGTTCTGCCATGATTCTGCTCATGTGACCTCTCACATTCGGTGTGGCGACCCAAAGCGCGCCGTCAGTCAAAACCGTTGTTGCTCGCCATGCGTCGAGCTCCCACTCATGTGAGAGCTGCGTGCCTCGTCGTGGACAGTCGGGAAGCGATTTCCGACAAAAGGGTTATGGGCCCACATGGGTCACGACCGGTGGCGACGCACGTTTTCTGCGTGCAACGACATGACTAGAGCAGTCACCGCCATGGTACATGGTGTGCACAGCACGATCGACAAGTGGAGTCCACGCTGGGCTCCATGCGTGCTCAGGCAGGAGCAGAACGAGGAAGACGGCATGTGGCATGCCATTGAAGGGTCGGACGTAGCTGCAGTGCGGTCATGCAAGAAGGCGGGCGGCACAAAAAAAAATCTACGTGGTCGCCGAAACGTTTCTTGATGCAACGCAGCAGCAGGCTTGGTTGAGCCATGACATGAACTGCCTTGGGGCAGTGAGATGGGCAGAAATCAGGCATGGCTCCCTGTTCACGGCTGCAGTTGTCCACTCCAACGTCGACTTGCCTCAAATCCTCCAAGGCATCGGCAACATCGCAGAGGAGCATTTGCAGCAGATTGAGTCGCACGCTCACCGCTTCGAGCGAGGAGGCGTGCCTCTCTGCTGCAACATGGTGCTGCTGGTGGCTTTTGCTCAACGGCAAGGCTACTCCTCTCGGTACAAGTGGAGCTTGGCAAACGAAGTGCTGGACAACATGGGAGCAAGGGACTGTGTCGTCCTCCGCGCATATCGCCCGTCGCCACGCTTGAGGGGGGTACAATGGGAGCGAGACGCGTCCGCACGGCATCACTTGAGGTGATGCAATTTGGAGAGCCAATGGGCGTCGTGGCAAAATGGGCCACATGGAGACGTGCGCAGCGGAAGCCGTGGACCTTGCTGAGAGCTCGGGAGGAGGACGGCAGACCGGGTCCGCAGTCTACACGCGCCGAGGCTCGATGCTCCTCGTCAAGGAGCAGTGGTCGCCGTTGACTGAGGGCAGCCACGTGGCATGTCGGGGACATGCCAAACTCCAACAACAACCTTTCTAGAGCAAGAGATGCGGAGCTTGTGGCAACTGCCGCTGGAAGGCTCTGGAGGTGAGGGTGGTGGAGCGAACACACAAAAAATTTGACATAAAAAGGGGGGAGGATTGACCTCTGTCAACTCCAAGGGAGCAGAGGTGGGGCTTCAAGGGGAGTCGCCGCGGACCTGCTCATGGGGAGATGTGACAGAGTGGTGGGTGGTGTGCTGCTGAAGAGGGCAAGGCGCATGCAAAATGCATAGGCGGCCTCAGCCCTCCACGCTTCATAGTCACGGCAGGTGCGTCGGCTTCGGGCGCGGCGCCTCCTGGCCAAGGACAAGGGAGCAGAGCTACATCAACGAGGGATGTAGCAGTGCAGCGGTGCAAACTCACAACAGTCCAACAAAGGCGCAAGTCCCTTGGGAAGGGAGCAAGCGCATGCACCGGAGGACAGAATCAGGCTCGACGACCCCGAGTGGCAGCAGCTGGTCAGCCGCCGCGACGCCAGATTTGGCGGTGTAAAATGCAGCTGCGGTGGACAGGACGCAGCAGGTCTGTCAAGCAGGGGGAGCTGGTTCCATCCCCAAAATGAGGGGGAGCTGCCGGTGCATCAACATCACCAAAACATTTGACCACAAAACAGTGGTGGGTTGTCTCCAAGGTGCAGTCGGGTTGGAGCGCGCTACGAAGGTGATGGCGGGAGGCCGACACCGGCGCAGGAACTCGCAACCGCAGGTGCATGCGTTGGAAACGGGAGACGACATCAGGTCCAAGGGGTTGGCTTCAACACTGTTGGAGGCACGCGGTTGTAGCAGCAAGAGCAGCCGGCTGCGCCAAATTGGCGAGGAAGCACTCCACTTCGGGTGAATGTGGCTTGGCTCACGTTGGGTCCAAGTGGGGGCGTGTCGAGGGTGCTCGAAGCAGACAAGGGGGCCTGAATGGAGAAGTATGGCTCCAACAGCAGCGGATGAAGCAGTGGCAATAGCACTGGCTTCTGGCTTCCGCTGGAGTGGGAGACTCGCGGGAGGTGGGTGCTCCCAACGCCTCAAAACAGGGAGGCAGGTTGTATCGGCAAGCATCGGCAACAAGGCAGCAGTACCCGCCAGGTCGCCAAGACGCAGATGGATGGCAAAATGGCCATGCCATGCAGCAAGTTGGCTGCAAAGCTGAGGGACCAAAAGGGGTGGCAAGTGTAAGTGGACGCACTAGGCTACATGGGCCAGTGGTCCTACAAGCACGGGGCTGCAGGGGTGCAGGATGTGAAGGCCATACAACAAGCAGGTGCAGACTCGAGATGCAAAAAGCAAGCTGAGGAGTGTTGCACTTCGGTGGCAGGCAAGCCTGACGTGCACGAGAGCAGCGGATAGGCAGCTAAAGAGGCTGTGGTCTCCAAGGTGCGACTCGGCACGGGACGGAAGCAGTCGCAAACTCCGCCGGCAGCTAGGCAAGGTGGCAGAGTGGCAGGAGGCCGCACACACGCTCGTAAGCAGCTGGGGAGCAATGAGAGGCTCTACCAAGGAGGGCGCAAGTGCAGCAGTGGCAGCTGCAGACAATGCGCCATGAAGCTGATGGGATCAGCTCAAGGGGGGAGCCGAGCGGCATGATAAGGTGCGAGGGGGAGATGGTTAAGAAGTTCGCCCCTCATCATGCTGTTGTGTGAGTGGTGAGGTGGCTGACATCTCGTCAGCACCAAGATGCCAGCTCACACATGCGCAAGTGGGCATGGGTGCTGCAATTTTGTAACACCACACACATATGGCATGCATCATCTGACCGCAGCAGCAACATCAGCATCATCGACGGAGCAGTGCTCGCAACGAAGGAGCCGTGAGAAGCTGGCTGGCACAGGAGAATAAATGCAGGGTCAAGGCTGGAGGTCTAGAGCATGGCACAGGGTAAAACAGCCCGTGGCCATGGCTGATGACGAGGCGGCACTTGAGGCCGGCCACTTTGCCATGTGGTAGAGTCTCACCCATGTGGCTGAGTCGTTGATTTTTAAGATAGACATTAGCATGGTGTGTTTTCATATGATCTGAGAGTTTATCCTTAAAGTAGGCGATGTGCTGGATCCAACGCAAGTTGAATCGCAGTAATCGGCCTAGAAATGAGGAAGAAATGGCTTGTCAAAGTTGGGTGGTGCAGCCAGCCGGATTTGGTCGGCTGACCACTCGTCCGTCAGAAAAATGGGTCCGACGGTGAGGAGTTCGACTCCCAGCATGCAGACCAAGGTCAAGGCGCCCCTTGGGGGATGTTAGAACAATATCCCATGGTTCATTGGAGCCATGGGTGCCTCGGAAAGGCGGCATGATGCTTCATTGGCAACCAGGGCGCTTCGGACGCCCGTCACTCACGCTGGTGGTGTGGCAGACGGCTCAGTTGCAATGATGCACATGGGAGAGCGTAGCGGGCACTTCGCTGCTCCGAATCGCACGCGGTTTGGTGCGTTGGAAAGCTTGTGACAAGCACTATAACTCGTCAGATCATGTACGTGTCAATTAAGTGACTCAAAAACGACGTCATTTCCGTCCGAAGTTCCCCTCCTGCGTTCTGCCATGATTCGGCTCATGTGACCTCTCACATTCGGTGTGGCGACCCAAAGCGCACCGTCAGTCAAAACCGTTGTTGCTCGCCATGCCTCGAGCTCCCACTCATGTGAGATCTGCGTGTCCCGTCGTGGACAGTCGGGAAGCGATATCCGACACTTCCTTCCACACATCCATTCAATTTTACAAGTCTTCCCCAATGCACCTTCGTGTAAACGCAACCGGGAGAGTCGCACGGCGGGAACCTTGGTCACTAGCAACGGTGTTGTTGCTAGGAGAGGTTCGTGCGGCATCCCAAGGGTCCCAAAGGTCTGCCCACACACCAAGGGATCAAGGGTTGAGAGGTTTATCCCAAAGGCTCGGTGTGTGACCATCACGCTGGGCGTCCCTCAGTTCACATGTCGTATCAAAGCGCATGGACGTTTGCTCAGCTTTGCGCGGACTCAAGGGAATCAGGTTATCTGCCAGAACTGCGTTTGGCCAGAATTTGTTTTGTCACAACTGGAAGCATGGGAGCAGTGCCATACGACCAGGCTTTCATCATGGAGGAGATCCTGCCTGCTCTTGACGGGTTGTGTAAAGAGAACCAGCAGTTGCGCGCGGATGTTGAGGTGAGATACATTGGCCGTGGGAGCAGTGTGTTGGGAGGTGTCGCATTGGCATCCCCACCTGTCTTTCGTTGGCCCAAGCCGAAGGAGCCGGAGTTCTACACCGGCAAGGGCAGTACGTGGGGATGGCTCTTCACGGTGAACCAATACTTCATGGCGTTGGGCATTCCTATGGGAGAAGATGCCACAAGGCTAGAGTATGCATCTACCCTGCTCCGGGGAACGGCACTACAGTGGTGGTCGGTATTGTGCCGGCTTCAACCATTGCTGAGTCTACCGTTGGGATGGGAAGTGCAACTTGGTGCACGGGCGTTGATGGAGAAGCCAGAGATGTGGGAGCAGTTTGAGACGATGCCCCAGGCACATTTTAACCTCCTCAACGGCACCCGGGTCGCACGTGACAAGATCAAACACGTCAAGCGAGGCGGATCAGTCGAGGACTACACCACATGCTTCATGGCTTTGGCTGAGTAGATCAATGACCTCTCAGACGCGGAGGCATAAGACCGCTACCATGATGGACTGAAGCTGAATGTCCAACATGAACTCGAGGTGCTTGAATTGCAGACTTTTGCGGAGTTGGCTTCAGCGGCGGAACACATCGACACGGTAAGCTACAATGTGTGCCGGTCCAGCTACACAACTCCAGCACGGCTAGAGCAGCCAGGTCAGGCTGTGCCCATGGAGGTGGATGCAATCCAAGCCGGGCAACAGGGCTCGGGTGGGCAGCGGGGACCGAGAGCCAAGTGCTGGGCTTGTGGTGTGGAAGGTCGTTGCAAGCAAACCGCCCCAAGCGCAAGGCACAGCAGGGTAACAGGAAACAACAATGATGAGGGGACGACCTACTGCTGTAATTTTTTCGTCCGCAAGGGGCAGCACTAACCTTGAAAGGCTTTTGCCAACTAAGGAGCTGCCTCAAGTATTGCTGCGGAATGAAGGTAAGACCCGGCAGTTTCTACGGATAATCCTGGAGCTGGTTCTTGAGATTCCGGAGGGGAGTTTCAAGGGTGGGAGTAAGCTACGCAGTGGATGGAGGTACGATCCATAGCTTCTTCAATGACAGGTTGGCGACGAGGTTGGAGCTTGCACGGCAGCCAGGGACGTCGGCCAAGGCACGGCAGGTGTCCGGAGTGGTGGAGTGTGGCAGGCCTCTCGTTAAGCACAAGGTCCACAAGGGTGATTTTGCGTGTGACATGGAGTTCCACACTTTCCCTATGGATGATTCGACTGCTTGATCGGCCGGGATTGGTTGCACGCTTGGAATCCGTAGGTGGATCGGAGGTGCAACCGGGTGGTCGTAAAGGTGGACGGGAAGAATCTCACTTTGCTGTTGTGGCGGGATGGGGAGAAGGAGTCGGAGGTGGCGGAAGCGAGGAAGCAGTTGCACGTCATCAACTGCAACAGTTGAAGCGGTGCGAGCATAAGGGTGGCCAAATATACTTGGCTTCGATGCGTCCACAACAAGCAGTAGAGCAGCAGGTTGCAGCAGTTGAAGCAACGGGTGGGCAGCCGGGGGAAGGTGGTGGAGCTCAAGAGTTGCCTCCCGATGTTGAGGAGGTGCTCACAGAGTTCGGGGATGTTTTCTTGGAGGAGTTGCCAAAGGGGCTATCGCCACGACGCGACATCGACCACAAGATCAAGGTGGTGTCAGGGTCGTCACCAACGGTGCGGTCTTACAACCGCATGAGCGACGTTGAGCTTGCGGAGCTCAAGAAGCAGTTGGGGGAGTTGGTGGACCAGAGCTTCATTCGGCCTTCGGTGTCTCCATGTGCGACACCGGTGACATGGGAGACTCAGGTGGGATGGACAACACAAGCGATGCAAGTGGTGTAGCAGATGCAAGCGAGCCAGCTCGTGGGTCGGACGGATGAGTAGCGCCCTGGGTGACCGGGACAGCGTCATCGGTCAGCCCACCCTCCCATGCCTGAGGAACCATACCACACCTAGGGGAATAGGACTGCAGGGTGCCACCGGTGGGCAGGTCACGGAAGGAGAGAAACTAAAAGAAGAGTGTGTCTCTAGACTGGAAAATGCACCGTTGACTGGGGTACCAAAAACGCCAGGCCTTGGAGCGTGAAGCCACACCCACAAATACGCAGACATGACCGTGGGACAAGAACTTGGATCCTTGCTGTTCTGGTGTGAACCAAACGCAGGCAAGGAACTCCCACACACACGCAAGCCAGAGGTCGGCACGATGTCCGTACCATAGCTGGTATGGGATGTGTGTGTTCGGGAGGGGGCTATGAGGGATCTGGTTCCTGACCCATGTCATGTAGGCCATATCCTCAAAGGCAAATGCTTTTTGTATGTCACTCTCCACCTGCATTGAGCGAACATCATCCTCCATGGTACGGTTGGAGTGCTCAAACACACCATTTGGTTAGGGTATGGCAGGGAAGGATTGGTTGTGGAACACCCCCACCACGCTGAAGTATTGGTTTGGGTCGTCCATGAACTCACCGCCCAAATTAGAGTGGAGGCTCTGTAGGATATGGCCAGACTGACCCTCAACCACAACAGGCCACGTGTGGACAGACATGTTAGAAATATTGACTCTGACAGAGGTCACTACTCGGATATACCGAGTTGTCAATAAGGGTTCAGGTCCCAATCCAAACCATCTTGGTAACGGTCCATGGGACATTCTGACCGTTACGACCTACAACCCAAGTCATCCCTTGATAACGTGACACATGTCAACCGCGTCTAGCTAGCGGAGAGAAGCCGTTGCTTTTCCATTTTGTCCTGTTGTGCTGTATAAACGAAGGATTTTCATTCCCTCCTAATTAACCAGAACAGTTCTTTGTCATTCTCGTGACAACCTGCATCCAAAGATCTGCATCATTCATCAATCTTCCTTTCATCACCTCACCTCCCTCACAGCCCTAGCCCTGCCCATGCCTCCTCCACCTTGCGCATTCTCTCTCCCCAAGACACAAGGACCAAGCTGTGGCAAAGCCTCCTTTTGTGAGGAGCGTCGTGGCAACGCTCTCCTTCACCTCCTTCACCTTTTCCCCAACAACATCTTGTCAGGTCATGGCCCAACAAGCTTCTTCAATCCCTGTGCTTGCTGAAAATGGAGAAAACGTTACAGCATGGGCGGATGCTGTCATCTGGCAAGCACAAACATGGACCCTGGACAAATATCAGGGTGACCGCATATTCCTTGGCGACTACGAACACCAGCATCCAGGTGGCGAACACTCAGAATCATATGCATGGTATCTTCATGCTATCTGTGATCTGCTTCACCCACTCGATCCATCCTATCATCATCATCTGCTGGAGCCACGTATAGGACCCCAGCTCTAGGAACGGATTCTTCAACAAGCATCATGGAAAGACTGGATTTGTAAGACATGCTACAAGTGGACCTATCTTCTTCCTGCTCCATCACATCTTCCCATGCTCACCACCGGGGCTAAGGAGAGTAATGGGCGACAGCTCCCAGCATCAGCACAAGAATGGATGGACAAGGTTCCTCAGTGGCTATTCCCTGAATTCTTGTATTGGTTTGGCATAACCGACTATCTGCTTGGAGATCGTCTCAACCTTGGTATTTTGTCCAACGCTGAGTCAGATGCTCTCTATGCATCAGTTGACCACTAGGTTAAGGAGATAGTACCAGTACGCCGACATGACCTGGTGGACAGCCATCCAAGAGACCTTGGAGCAATGTGGCAACATCTTCTTACCTCTTGCGGAGTCACGATTTCCTCTTCCAACAGGAAACGATACTCCCCTCGACAGACAGTTGTATGACCTCTGTCCGATTCAAGGGGGGTGCCAAAAATATAGAGTCCGACAGAGGTCATTATTCGGAAACACCGAGTTCTCAATAAGGGTTCAGGTCCTGACCCGAACCATCTTGGTAACGGTCCATCGAACATTCTGACCGTTACGACCTACAACCAAAGTCATCCCCTAATAACGTGACACATGTCACCCGCATCCCGCTAGCGGAAAGAAGCCGTTGCTTTTCCATTTTGTCTTGTTGTGCTGTACAAACGAAGGATGTTCATTCCCTCCTAGTTAACCAGAACAGTTCTTTGCATCGTGTTCCCTTTTTGGTTCCATGGCATTGCTGCCGTGTCCTTGCTCTGCTCGCTCCTCACCTCCACTGCCTTCGCCAACCATTCCCAGTTCACTCTTCTTCACTCTGTCATCCTTCACTCAGCACGCATCAACTCATCAGTCACCTTGCTCCTTTCTCTCACTTACACCTATCTACCTCACGCCTCCGGTGCCTCTGCCTTTCTCAATCTCTGTAGCTAATCCTCAAAACCGCTTGCACCTCTCCGCTTCCATCATCCTGCTGACACAGCTGTGCATGCTCCACTGCTTCTGCCTGCTTCTACTACTGTCGTCTCCACTCTTGCATTCTTCTGACATGGTATCAGAGCAACAGGCAACATCACCTGGTGCCCCGTGACCCTGTCATCGCTTTTCCCTCACCACTGGTTTGCTCCTCCGACGAGCATTCATGTGCCGCCACCACCGCCACTTCGCGTTCCTCAGCTTCGTCAACAGCTGACATCAGCAACTTTGCCTGGACTGCTCATCACGCCGGAGTGACGACTAACTCTCATGGTCAAACCCTGCACCCACTTCGCGCCCGCGGTCAACGATCGGTGATCCGTCAACAACAGCCGCAAGCAACTCTCGAGTCGCCGTCTGCTGTCATCTTCCTGGAAGCTTCCTGCTGCTTGGCGCCTACTACCTTTCATTATCTTAGCCTTTGCAAGTGCTTCCGCCTTCCTCATCCTCTTCATCTGCCGCATCTGCTCCATCTGCCCCATCCACCTCAGCTTTCTCATATTCATCGTCTCGAGCCGCCCTCTTGCATCGCCTGTGCTCGTCGTCAGAAACAGCAGTTTGCCTTCCGCAACCAGGATATCGGACACCACCAGTCTTCCTGCCATCGGTCTCGGGCCAACTGGGGAACAAGCCGTCACTCTCCTGATCCACAGACCGGCATCACTGCTTGCCTCGACTTGCCCTGCTACAGCCGACTTCCTCTTGTTGTCAGGATATCAGAAACCAACAGTCTTCCTGCCCGTCGGTCTCCGGCCAACTGGGGAACAAGCCGTCACTCTCCTGAAAACAGAGGAACTGGTTGCCTTGTCCGCACTCACTACTGCTTCCTTCATCCGTCCGTTCTGTCCTCCACCTGTTGCTGCCGCTCCTCCATCAGCCTCGCCGCTCCGTTGTCATCCTCCTCAACCTCGTCACCATCAGCCTTCGCACATCTTGTGCATCATCATCTTATCATCCAGCTTCCTCTGCCTCCTCCGAACTGCCTCTCATCAGCTTCCGCTCCGTCATCATCAGCATTCACTCGCAGCGCACATGGTTCCGCCCCTGTGCCCACTCAGCCATCAGTCGCTCCTCCGCCATCATCCGTTTCTCTGCTTCCGCATCTTTGTCAGCTCGGCACAAGGATCCGCTCGGTTGCATTGCCTGTTTCACAACGACCCGTGCCCACGCCGAAACGTCCGCAGTGCACGTGGTTTTGCCCCTGCGCCGACTTCCTTGTCATCAGTTTCCGCCTCCATTATCTGCAAATTACCTGCATTGAATCACAACTAGTTTGTGAAAGATGCAATAGAACATGGCCAAATGACAAAATGGGTGGGTATAGTGCTTCAACATGCCAAATCTTATATAGTGAGATGTGAAATTCTGATTTCCTGTTTTTCACATATTCGATTCTTTAGCTCTCAGATCAGCCATTAATGAGATTATGCAGAACATTTTGTTCTCTATTTAACCACTGGATTTTTCAAAGAAATATTCAAAGTTTCCTCAACCTCTTCCATCCACACTCAAATAAGCGTGACACTCCAATGGCCTTCCTACCTCATAAACTTGTAGTTGTCCTTGTCCGCATTATTTATCCTTTAGAAATCAGCCACTCAATGAGGAAAAAATCTCATTTTCTTTTAGAGCTTGGTGTTCAGAGCTGCTTCCATGGGTTTGTGCCATATTTTTATGTGCAAAAATTTCATGGAAAATCATGTATTTTTTACAATGGGTGTGTCTCATGAGAAATTTATTTGTGTCTCAAAGGCTTTTCATACACTTTCGAGGAAGAGGGAGAGATGACATCCTCAAAGAAATACCCACACTTGGTCTTCATCAGCATCACACCACATAAGATGTGGATGTTTTCCCCAAGTTGAATAAGGGATTTTTTCCAATCAAGTGAAGGTGTCGGAAAAGAAAGACAACTCCGTCAAGATGTAGAAGGACCCGGGGTCATCCAAGAAACTGCCGTCAAGGAAGTCAGCTATCGTCGGCCCGGTCCTCCTCGCTCCGGAAAATATTACCAAGCGAGGAACATCTCCGCAGCACAGCATCGGAAACGGCATGGGCGGGCGCGCGAGATCAACGGCTGGTTTATCGGAAATGGCTATCGGCCCCTCCCGCCCACCGGACCGTTTAGTCCCGCCGGCGCCATACCTATGCGGCTCGGTAACCGCAACACGACAACATGCCAAGGTGGGCGGGACATCGCATCTCAACGACCAGCAGCCGCAGTCCCAGGTTCTCTCTCGAACAGCTCCGCGGCTCCACGGTCAGCGGCAGCCGCAGGAGCAGCAGCTCAGCTCAGACTGAGGCGCACTTACCATCCACCCTAGCGAGTGGACTAGGTAGAAAGTAGGACTAGCCTATATCTAATACTTGTGTGTATTGTTTAGATTGCCACTAATCATATTCAGCACTGCCGTGTACTCTCTGGCTGCCCGCCTTTGGGCTGTGGCGCCTCATCTAACTCTTCTCTTGCTGCCCACCTTCGGGCTGAGGCGCCTCCTTTAACTCATTCCTTGCTGCCCGCCTAAGTGGCTGTGAAGCTGCCAGTAATCTGCTTATTGCCTCATCAGCTGCCCGCTATTCTAGCCGTGGCACACCCCTTCTCTGTCATCGCTGACCGCCAACGCTTTGCCGTGGCGCACTCCATCGCTCTCGCTCAGTCGCGCCCGCATCCTCTTGCTGTGGCGTCTTCAACATTGCAGCGCCCGTGCCTTTGGCACTGCGCCCACTCATCTGCCCTGATCTGCTCATTCCTCGTTGACGGCCCGTGTCTCAGCGCTGTGGCCTTTCGGCCCGCGCCTCGACACTGCCCCCACTCCTAACTGCTTGGTGTTAAGGTCATCCTCCTGCTCTCTACACGTCTATGCGTGCAACCTTCTCTGCCACGGTTCTCCTCATTCCAGTCCGTCACGACTCTCCACTTCCACATGACTGCGTTATGACGTCACTCCTTCGTCAGTGTTCTGCAGCTTTGTGGTTGCTTCCATGCCTTCATCATCTACTAGTCTGACACTTCCTCGCTTCCTTTCAGTTTCCTGATAGAAGGAGCTACCATGATTGGGTAAATTGGTGTTACGACAATAGAGGATATAAGATGATCACAAGGACAGCACATCCTAACAAGAGTGATGTAGGTAGTTGATGTTGATGATGAGGTGACGGTAGTAATCTTGTGCAAATTACTTGAGAGTTCTAGAGAAGACAAAATCACTAGTTTTTACATTACGTTTGAACAAATCTCAAATGTGAGTTTCTAGAGCCACTCTTTATGAAGGAGAAGCAACCGCTTGTCTTTGCCTAGCTCTTCCATTTTTTTAGCATGGATATCCACCTGGAGTACCACATGGGAGAACTGTAAGTTCACAAAGACGCGAGCAAGCATGTAGTGTACGAGCCATTTTTAGGATTAACAATGGTGTTTCATCATATTTCCCTGGTTTCAAGGGCTTGAGACCAATGTCTCGACAACTACAGGTTCAAAAATAATCTTGGTCTAGAATCTAGTTGGACTCTAGCCCGGATTTGGTCTATATGCCTGATTAAAGGCATGAGCAGTGTCGCGATGGAAGATCCATCGCATCACTCCTAATCCCTTCTAGTTTGTCGATACGGTCCGGATTCCACGTGGTTGTGCCATGTCAGACGATAGACTTTCTATGTGCATGTTTGCAAAAAATCCTATGACAGCTATGTCCAATTCTGGCACGGTTCGTCTCAGCAAAATGATTGAGACAACCATTCACCCACTCTCCTAGAATGATTTTTTTGACGGCCTACGTTTTGGTGTAGTTTTTCACAAAACAGCCCACGGATTTCACATAAGCATCAACGCCACAGCTTCCGCGAGATAAATGTGACTATCAAAAATACTCGGACGTCAGATTTGGACATCAATGGACAGCGTTAGCCACCGACGTAGTGTACAACGACAAAAAAAATATTTGGACCAATTTGTCCGAAAGCCACCCGATCGAAGGAGAGCAACATGGCTGAGAGTTGGGAGATGAAGCTCCTGAGAGCATCGAGCTAAGAGCCAGGAGCTATAACTCCGTAGAGACGTCTGAGAAAAAAGAAGGGGGTTCACAGCATAACCTCCCCCCGCGAGATGTCTTCACCCCAGGAGTTAAAGAGGAGGAGGCGTCCCCCCCCTCTATCCATGACCTTGAGGGGAGGAGAGGGATAGACTCCCTCTCTCCCCCTTCACTCCAACACCGCCAACGGCATCGAAGGGGAGGAGAGGGACGGAGTCCCTCCCTCTCCCCTGCAGTGTGGTACCAACGGCGCCGACAGGGAAGAGACGGACAAGATTCTCTTTTCCCTTCCTCCCACTGTGCCAACAGCACAAAAGGGGAGGAGAGTAAAATTTTCCCTCTCCCCCTCTCCATGGCACCGACAGCGCCAAGGGGGGTGGGTGAGGGAGACTCCTCCCCCATTATTCCATGGTGCCGATGGCGTTGAAGAGAAGAAGAGGGAGTGGATTTCCCGCACTCCCCCTCATTACACCGACGGTGCCAAGGAGGAGGAGAGGGGGTGTTTCCCCCTTACCTCACACACGGGCTGATGACCCAAGGGGGAGGAGAAGATATGATCTCTCTTTCCCCCTCACATCAACGATGCGGTTGAAGGGGAAAATAAGAGAAGATATCCTCTCTTCCTCCTTCCCCACTCACATGGGCCGATTGCCGGAGGTGGGGAGGACGGGGAATGTTCCTGCCTTTCCCACCCCCTCATGTGGGCTGTCAACCTCAGGGGGAGGCAAGGAGGCGGCTACCATGTCCCCCCCTCACACGGGCCCAAGGGCTAAAGAGAAAGGTAAGGAGGAATTTTCCTTCATCCTACCCCCAACCATTGAAAGAAATGGCCCCACATACACTTTTCAAGGTCATGAATTTTATCGGAGCTTTCACATGAGCGCTAGTTTTGCAACTAGTAGTGATGTGTGTTCACACTAGGAGGTCAAAATTTTGAAAACTCTGTTTATTAATACATTTCTATAGAATACCTCCCCTTGTATACCCAATTGTTTCCACACAAATCCGAGGACAGGTCCTTTGGTCGGTTTCCATTTTGGACGCGGTATAAACCAGTTTGTAGTTCAGAGCGAGATCAAAATCCTTCTTCAATGATAAGAGATCTTGGCAAAAAACTTTTCGTGCCTCTAGCACGAAAGGTGAGGATGATCTCTTTGATTGAATCCGGGATTGACCGTATCGGTCATGGGTTTTGCCACCGTAGAGTGGTTAAAGCTCCAGTTGAGCTCTAGAATATATTTGATCTGTGAAATACTCTTAAACTTATTTCTCTATACATAAGAAAGGTAAACTGATCATTCTCCCAGCAGAACACGAGGTGAAATTTTTAAAGAAACAAGTTGTTCCATGCGGTGAAACCGGCATTTGGAATGCAACAAATTCAATTTCTTCAATGCGAGAAATTTAGCACCGACAGTGCCAAGTTTCCTATGTTAACCTCAAAGCTTGAGGTACTTCGTGAAAAAAAAACCAAGAAGGGGTGGGCATCAAAAGGCATGACATGGCTCAAGGTGGTTGTGCATGTGCTACAAATGTTTGTTTGTGCAAAGGGGCAAAAACTGCGTACACTGGGTTGTCAAACCACAATGGTGATGAATTCTTGTTACAAAAAAATTGCCTGGACTTTGCCTGTAACAAGATGAATTCTTGTTACAAAAACTCATTAAAATCAAATGTGCTGCGACCACTCAACAACTAATCTATCAACTCCAACAACGTGAAATTTGTGGACTGCACAAAATGAGCATCAGTTGCACGGTTATACGGGCATTCGCCACGTCGTTCATGTAAGTACAGATTGTACCAGTGGCAAGAGCACGTGTTGGTTGCAAATTTTAGGTCGGTGCCAAACACTAAAAGTGGCTAGCTGCACTTTAATCACAGATGCGCAATGCATTCCTGATGCTAGTGGCAAAGAAAATGACAAAAGAAAATGCTATTCCTCTATCCACGTGGGTATTGATTGCTTCAAGGATGCTGTGTAAGTCATTTCTGCTTGGACTTTGACAAAACAAGAAGGCGAGCGTCGATACCACTAAACACACAAACAGAGATGGAAATCCCAGCATGAGAGTCGATCACACAAGATTGCCTGTTCCACTTAGAACAAGACAGTTTTGGAATATGCTATTGTAGCATTCACGCGGGTGTCAAACACACAATCTCCATGAGTGTTGAATGCATGACAAACAAGTGCATCAGTAAAACCGTAGACACAAGTGGCAAAAGCACCGTTGTCATAAACATTGATTTTATGATTGACAAGAGCTACATTTTGCACTTTTCCAAAGGGGGGCTGAATGCACCAATGATGCAAGTATTGAACGCACTATGGCCATGACATCCAGTTGGATTAGCCATGTTATTGTCCATGGCACAACACATGTAATAAGATACCGATTGCACCGATAACATAGGTGCCGGCCACACCCCTTCACATCAACTAGTAGAACTAACCAACTCATTACCTAGTCATGCTAACGTGTGGTAGACCACAAAATGAAAGCATACGACCTATGCAAAAAATGGTTCTACGGGAAAGTGCATCAAGCACATTACTTGAAGTGCCAAAGACATGGTGTTTGACGTTTGCAAGGCATCTCAAAGAAGTCAAGGGTGGTGATACTCTGGATTTCTTTAAATAGATAATCATAAATGCATGTCTAGAGACAATTACAAACCGTTGTGATCAAATTTATGCCCAAACGACATGACAAAACATAGAAATATATGTCGTCACCAATAGTGACGACCATTTTAAGTTTAAAACTTCACCTCTGTCGATAGAAACATGGAAATATACTTCCAAAATAAGTATGAACAACATACACATGGATGAATCACATTTTTGGTTTCGACGATTTCCTCAATTCTGGTGGAAGAACTCCTCCGTATCCATAGATGGAACATGCAACAAAAGCCCATTTGGTTGAGACACAGTTGCAAAACATGCACGGCTTGCATGACCACAGGAGTTCAGCACGCATGACCAAGTAACGCAGACAACCCTCTTTTCAATGGGTGAAGGTATTCGTTTTATACCATTGTACTTTAGCCAAGTGAGATTTGACATGACACACATGGAAAACGTGCACGACATGCACAAAACCCTATCCAGTAACAGCCGGTGTGTTGGTCATCAAGTTAGAGATAAACTGGACAGCCGAATGATGAAAATGCGTTATTGACATTTGATAAGTGCGATGAAATTAGCTCATTTTTTGGACAATAATGGTGACACCATTTCACCAAAAATGCAATTTGGTGGGCACAAGACGTATTCTACGACAGTTGCACATCCCATTGCTCTACACTGTTCAAAAGAAAATGTGATTATGTAATGACTAAGCCTATGTTAGGATTTTTTCGTGAGATGTTGAATAGACCAGGTGTGTTGGCACACCGAATTTAATCCTAGAGAACTGAAACCATGCTACATGTATACATTGTGTACTAGATGCATCATACCTCGTGATGGTTTTGAGAGTCATTTTTCATGGTCGATGTAAACATCGGTCCATGATTGAACGTGTCAAGGATGATACCCTTGGCTGAATTCTCAATGGAGAAACCATTGACACCCTATCACCCGGTGAGTGATGGATACAGATTGTGGCCCCTGACTAGTACCGTGTATAAAAATGTACATAAGTGTTTTGGCAACCCTGTACAAAAGACAAGGATACTTATGAGTGGGGGCTCTAAATACACCGATAGAGCAAAGACTCTTATTTTATTCCTCAACAAGTCAACACCCCACAGTACAAGCGCCACTTTTTGGCGTATGAAAAGATCGACCGAATGTTGAAAGTGAACAAATTCAAAGGCAACACCTTTTAGACTGTCAGCAATCGATGAGTGAACATGTAATGAATGTTGATGGACAGAATTGTGTGAACCGATGTCAGTGACATGACTTTATCCATAGTTTGATGTATATCCATCTTAGATAAAACGGTTGTTACTCATTTTATAGTATTGGGTCTCCAAAATACTATAATGGTCTCATAGACTGCTACAAACCAATTACGACACACTTGGGAACACGTCGAGGTCTAGGTTTTCCGTCCAAAACTTATGACCATAGAGACAACCCATAAGCCAATAGCTTTATGCTAATAGCATGTTAGCACCCATATCGTAGTGGTCTGATCGACGACATAACAAGTTGTCACTAAAAAAAGTCTCAAACTTGAGATTATCGTGAAACAGTACACCGGTCGTGTACTTCACGCCCTTCAAATGTCGAGAGGATGGATTTTGATCATGTAATGGAAATGGTGTATCGCCGTCTATATAATACAAAATATGCAATAACGCCAACATCTGACTTGTTGGAACAAGAAAAAGCTTTGACTGTGATCATATTGACTACGGTGTAGTCAAACCATGCTTTGTTGACCTTGTAGGTCATAGTAGATTGAATGAAGTCCCTTGGTTTTGGGGATGGTTCAATTGATGTATATTGCCAAATGCAAGTACATTATATCTTTAAACATTGTTGTGGTGGTATCCACAAAAGTGTTGGTTTCTCATATGTCTTTGATGAGGGCGATACCCTCTACAAGTGCCTCGGATAAGGCATATGAAATATACTCTATCAATTGGAAGTATTGAATTATCCCAATAGAAGACATTGATCAACATGGATTGTTGCAACTTGGCAAACACAATTCATTGGTAGCTTCCAGACTGGAACCAATGGATGCGATGACATAAACACAAAAGAATTGGAAAGTATTCATTCCAAGATCACCAGATGTGTTTGGATCTGTTTGATCACAATCACATGGAATTGACACCCCAAAGGTTTTTTTCCAAACTTGTATCTCAAAAGTGTGATCATGGTTCACCCTTTGGTGAATAACATACGACGAACGCTTTGTTCCTAGCTAGAATCCATGGTTTTTTAGATCGGTTATCTCAGCTAACATGGTTAATAGCAACTTGCTTTTAACAGGGACGTGAGGAGCAGCCTATGGTACCCATTACAGACAGAAATAACAGGATGATGGTTGGAGCTATGTTTGTTTAGGTGTGAGAATTGTCGTGTCTAATGAAAGACGTTGATGATAATTGAAATGAAAACAAGTGTGCTCAGCAACCATGTCATAGGACCTTGGTGCCTCCCAACCCTAAGATAAAGCTAGCATGCAAGTTCCATGGGCTTGGTGGAGCTTGGTTGAGTTCGTTCAAAAACTCCATGGGTGTTGAAAGAGGTCTAGTAGACCTACGCGTGGTCATGAACACGTGGTTGCAAGAAAGAAATGTTTTGAACTTAATCGACCTCTGGTGCACTTCTTGATAGTGCGACTTTGGAAAACATGTGCCTTAATGTTCTCAAAACCCCAAAAATGTCTCACCAAGATTACTCAAAGGAGCCTCTCAAAATATGGCATCGCATGTGCTACTCGACTCAAGAGCCCAAGGCCCAAAGTATGACTCATTAGTGCTTTCGTAATTTCTACATGCGCTCCACAGTTTGGATAGTGGTCATTGAAGTGCACTTATTTCTAGCTCCATCATCTGTTTAGCACCTAATTTCCACCCGATTAAACATTAGGCGTGCTCCAAGTTACACATTTCCATCCTTGTATCCATGTGATTGTACCAGCATAGTAGGACGCAATCTCCTCAAGCGCCCCTCAGGAGATCACTCATTTTTCAGTGGGCTACATCTCAATATTGCTAGCACACGTCATCACTTCACCTTATTTGAAAGAAATCTTTTTAATCTGGGGCCCGGCGTCCATATAAGTTGACCGTTAGTAAAGCCTGTGCATTATTTTTATTCTCCAAGTAGTGTATTTGCATGTCGAGGGCCCATGCAAGTAAAAAAAATCTGAAGAAACGCGTCTTCTGCTTCGCAAGTCTTGAGAGCAAAGGCGGAAGCTGCCGGACGCCAAGTCCAACATTATTGACAAGAGTGAGGCATGAACCAAGAAAGAAGGACAATGCGAGTTAAAAGGCCAAGAAATGGCATCTTGCGCAGGCTTGAAAGTTGCTGGGCAAAACGCTCTATGAAAATATAGACGTGAACCCGAGCCAATGAGTTGAAAGCAATTTTGAAATTGTCATGATAATTACATACTTGTAATATACTATATTCGTATATCTTTAAGAACATAATTGCCTACTTTGCCTCATAAAATGTATATTATTTCACATAGATGCGTGTTTAAGTCTTAAGAGAAGGGGGATTTAAGAATGCTAAACAGTTCGTTAATAGGATATACGTTTAGAGAACAACATTATAATATGATTGAGGGTTTCATAACTAATTTTTGCTATGATTTATGTTTTAAAATCACAGGCACCTTTAGATAATAATCAAACAATTTCACTTTAGGGTTTAGAATGTTTGTAAATGTTTAGTTCTATTTTCTTAGTTATAAGGCGTTCACAGTGCATTATGGGGCTTGGTGGATGCATATTCAAGAAATTGATTGATGATTGAGGAAACAAATGATGAAAGTGTATAAAAAACTCTTCTATCACAAAATTCTCTGAAAGAAAACGTAATGTAATAATACTCTGATATCTAACATGAATATTGTATTTTTATTTGTAGTCAAAAGTCATCATGAAAACATCATGAAATTCTTATGGATGACAAAACATTACGAAGAATCCATTTCTTGAAACAATTCAACAGACATTCATTCTAAAAGTCATTCAATGTTTCATATGTGTGTTCTCAACAACAAGAGAATTTTTAAATATATTTTCTTCTATTGTAGACATACGTTTTCCTAATCGTATTTTGTCAAAGATTATTACGATAATCTTTGACAAAAAACACTTTATGAAATTACAAGGAACATCCGTGTTTGATGTTTTGACTTAGTTACGTCTATGATATGCATTCCAGTCATAAAGGTATACGTGTTTTAGTGACAAATTCAGATGAGACGATATTCACAGTAACATCATGCAATTTCCGAAGGAAAATCTCATCAATAAGATGTATTTGTATTTTCACTTTAGGGTGGACAACGCATGTAAGTGGGATGTCATTAATATTGAAATGAACATTGTGGAATGTACCTGGTATGGATTGATTCTTGAGAATACCTTTTGCAAAAACAAAAGTTTTGGAAAAAACACCACTCACTTAATTTGTTTTGTTTTGTTTGTCTGTTTGGGGTTCTCTCCATCCCCATTGACCTAGATTCATGTTTGTGGGCTCTTAAAAAAAGATACCAAAAGACCTCTTTCTTGTTTCATTCTAGCTTATGTTATCACTCATGATAACCTACTAAAAGAACAAATGAATGCAAATACAGTATGCATACATTATAACATAAAATGTCTATTCGATAAAACTATGACAGACATTATGAAAGTTTTGTTTAACTTCAATCAACAAAACTACAGGAAGACATTTTTTGTGTTGATCCGTAATGTACTAATAACACAGTAATAAGAAAACACTTGGCCACTGAACACGCCAACGTCAAATCGGACCCAAACTGAGCGGATCAAACAGTCAACAAGGTAGCAACTTCCGGAAGGGAGCCCGGTGGGAGGGATTTTCGGCCTGGACCATCTTGAAAACAAAACAATAAAGTAAGAAAACACACAATCATCCCAAAAAAAACTTCATCATCATAAATGTATACATGTATATCCCCTAAAAGGTCTATGTATACATGGAAAACGTTTGCAATATTCTGGAATATATTGTTTCCATATTGGTACTTTCTTATGAATGTATATTCACCTCTTTACATACATTAAAAATCACAAGAATTTTCAATGTTTATCCTTTTTAGTATATTACTATTCAACAATAAAGTTAGTTTTTTACATATACATATACATATACATATAAATATAAATATACATTTACATTTACATATACCTATACATATACATATACATATACATATACATATACATATACATATACATATACATATACATATACATATACATATACATATACATATACATATACATATACATATAAAAATATAGATACATGTACATTTAAACATAAATTAGCATATACATATACATATACGTCTACATATTCATATTCATATACATATACATATACATATACATATGCATATACAAATGCAGATACATATACATATACGTATACATATACATTTACATATACATATACATATACATATACATATACATATACATATACATATACATATACATATACATATACATATACATATACATATACATATACATA
>SZWC01012492.1:57581-79874 GCA_023375785.1 Penium margaritaceum | reverse complement strand
ACTCGCCTACTTCCTGTCAATCCTTACCCTTGCTGTCGCCACTTCTGCGGGCTCCCTCACCAATCCTTCCCCTCTTCACCAAACGATTGCAAAGATCGCCGCTCTCTTCTCTGGATCATGGTGATGGTGCGACGCTCCACACGAGACCTCCACCACTTCCACAGTAGTCCCTCCACGCGCGTGCATTCATCGCCTCGTCATAATGCCGAGAACTCTTCCACGCCATAGAACCATCCGACATACGAGTGGGTCCTTTTGCAAGTCATTCACCACCGCTCCATTCTGCTGGTCAAACAAATGACCCTACAGCATTCCCTTCGACCCTGCAGCACTCCCTCGTCCGAGATGGCTCACCTCCACGTTGCTGCGCACGCGCAAGCTCTCAATGTCGCGGTAGTAGTCGGCGATGAAGTCCACCATGCGATGCGCATGCTCGCGGAACTCCTCCGCATCCAACGGCTTTGTCACCGTCACCTCAGCCGCCGCAGCTTCTGCCGCGACGGCGTGCGCAGTGCTCCCGACCCCACCACCGCCATTGGTGGCGCGTTGGGATGAAGAAGGGGAGAAGAGGACGCTATCGCGAGCTTGTCTTACCCTCTCTTGCTCAGACACATCGGAGCCAGTATCAGCGGCAGGGCGTCCGCAGGGGCCACGGCTAGAATTCTGCGCGTCGTATGCGCACACGACAGGCAATCCACTCCACGGTCGCCAGCTCGCTACCACCGATCTCGATCGCGAACCGACGGATGGATTTACAGTGCGAACAAAGCCAAGAGGAGGGGGCAGGAGCTGTCTGTGCCGAGGCTGCAGACCCGTCAGCGACATCGCATCCATCTGAATGCTTGGGAAGCGACACAGCTGCTGTCCTTGCAGCTGCGTAAGAATGTCGCCGAGAGGTAGCTCTTCCGGGCAATGAGCGTTGAGGCGACACTGGGCGCGGCTGGTAAACGCTGGAATGCGTCGTTGGGCCGTCTCAACGATGGATTCTAACGACGGGCAGTCGGTCCTGTCCGCGGTGTTTCTGAGTTAAAGTCGTACACGTAGGTTCGCTAGCGCCTCAGCGTAGATCCGTCCGGAAAGACCTCGTTATACCCTTGTTCAGCGATCCTTGCGGGCCCCACGCGGCGAACGAATGGCTGAACAGAATCTTCCCAACATCCCAGTTTTCACCAATCACGTGTGAGCGTCCATTGTTGGAAGCTCGATGCTCGTCCGCAGTTGGGACGATGGTATATCCGGACCTGACCGCCTGCACCGCTCTTCTGACCGGCGGTGACTATGATTGACAGGTATGGTAAGGTGAGTGGACTATGAAAGTCCTCCAACAAAAAGTAAGAAGAACTGTCCGATGGCGTTCAACGATGGATTCCAGAGTTAACCAGCCGCACCCACTACTGTCGGCTCGCCACGTCCACCGTCAGTCGCGAAGTGGTGGAGACAACAGCAAACCTGCCGACGGCGTGTGCTTCGCTCTCTGTTGAGGATGATTTCCAGATCGCCCCTATTTTGCATTTCCAGAACGTTATCTCCAGGATGTTGGAGGTCGAAATTGGTAGAAACTTGAAAATGGAATACCGGAGGTCGGGGCAGTTAGCCAAAATGCCCTCGGCCGAGCGGCGGAAAAATCCTGAAGTCGCCGAGCGGTGGGCCATGAAGGACAGAAATGCCCTTTTTTGAGTTTTAAGGACTCGTGTACGTCAGGGACGTAACCTAGAATGCCGAGTGGAGAAAAACGTTTTATTCTGTATTTACCATAGCTTCAATCATATATTTCCAGGTAACCCCCTCTTTGTTACGTCCCTAACATACACGAGCCCCTGAACTCCATGAGTGGACATTTCTGTCATTACATTTGGGACGAAGTTGTTATATGCCCATGGTTGCCGCCGATAGATCCGCGATGTCCATAGTCGATTTCGACCCGCACGCGGTGCCCAAAGTCGATTTCGACCCGCACGCGGTGCCCATAGTCGGAAACGACCCGCACGCGGTGCCCATATTTTTTGTCGTGCAAGCGAAAATGGGTACGGCTGATATATTTTTCATGTATATATCACTTTCGACATGTTTTTTGACATTGACCTTCGCCGGTCGTCGTGAGCTCGCAGGAGGAGTTTCGCGCCGAAACCTCCCTACGAGCTCGCGATGACCTTGCCCAACCCCCCAAACCTACGACAAACTCGGGGGTTTGTCGTACGTTAGGGGTGGTTTGCAGGATGCGGAGCACGCTGGGCTTCTGCCGGGCCCCGCGGTAGCGAGGCCCGGCAGATGCCCAGCGTGCGCCGCATCCTGCCCAACCCCCCAAACCTACAACAAACTCTGGGGTTTGTCGTAGGTTTGGGGTGGTTTGCAGGATGCGGCGCACGCTGGGCACCTGCCGGGCCCCGCGGTAGCGGCGCCCGGCAGATGCCCAGCGTGCGCCGCATCCTGCCCAACCCCCCAAACCTACGACAAACTAGGGGGTTTGTGGTATATTTGGGGGGGTTTGCAGGATGCAGCGCACGCTGGGCACCTGCCGGGCCTCGCTGCCGCGGGGCCCGGCAGCTGCCCGGGCAAGTAAAAAAAATATAACCCAAACCCCATAGTTTAAGTAGGGGGTTTGTCGTATAGGGGGGGGGTTTGTTAGTTGCGGCGCACGTGTGAGAGGAGAAAGGGAATCTGCCGGGCCCCGCTACCGCGGGGCCCGGCAGATGCCCGGGCAAGTAAAAACAATAAAACCCAAACCCCCTAGTGTAACTAGGCGGTTTGCGAGTAAATTTGGGGGGGTTTGTTAGTTGCGGTTTATTTTAGGGGGGGTTTGCGTGTTGCGGCGCACCCTTTTGGAGTGCGCACCTCAAAAGTCGCGACAGTCACCCTGTCGCGACTTTTGGAGTTTGCAGTTGCGACCTCCAGAAGTCGCGGCACTCGTTTTTCGCCCACTTCGCCCTCGAAGTCGGCGAAGTTCGACTTCGAGGGCGTGGGTACAATCGTTATTTTTTTCGTTTTTCGCTCGCTCGACGAAAAACATGGGCACCGCGTGCGGGCCGTTTTTTACTATGGGCACCGCGTGCGGGTCGAAATCGACTTTTGGCACCGCGTGCCGGTCGAAATCGTCTATGGGCAGCGCGTCTAAATCGACCGAAACGACGGGCACCGGAGCATTTGTGCCCTTACATTTGTGGCCCACAGTGCGTCGACCTCAAGATTTTTACGCTGAACGGCAAAGTGTCAACACACCTAGTTATAGATGCCGGGTGCCATTGAGAAGGGTGGCCATAGCTCTGGCCATACTTCTGGAAGGTGGTCAAGCTTGTCATAACCTTGTGGAACGCAACCCCACGAGTTGATAGAGTCGGCCAAAATGGCGTCGGCCAAGCGGTAAGAGATTCTAGAGGAGGACTCACAATGGGTCATGAATGCAAGGACAAATGCACTTTGAGGTACTTGTGTGCAGGTAGTTACATGTAGTGCAAGACGCAATGCGGGATGAGAGAGCGAAGGAACCACGGTTGGGGCAGAGTACCAAAGCGTGCATAACACATGCATGTGAAGTGTCAGAAGAAGATAGGTCAGTCATAAGGAATGTATTCGCTGCTTGTTGGGGGAGAAGGCCAAGAGCAAGCAAAGTACCGAGCTCGCTCTCGCTCGAGGCTTGATCTCCACCTCTATGGCATCTTGGGGATTGAACCAGCACCCACTCCCCCCTTGGTTTTCCGCACCACTCGCTGTGCATTAGCATACTAAACACGGGTATAGACCCGGTTGTGCCTGACACTAGCATCAAGTATCCAAGTAAATGTGAGCTATCATCATGGACACAAATGGTGCTGATGTCCAAATGGTCGACAGTCATGTCTCAATGACGGCCCAAACGCCGATAAGCTGGAAACTATGCAGCATGTTAGGGCAGCAGTGTTGTTGATGCAGCGTGCGGGCTTCCACGCTCGTTGCTTAAGTCAGCTGCCCCCTCAGTCTGCTGCTCTAGAGTCCAAGTCTGGAAGCTCTGGGTTTTGTTACTCAGAAACGCGCGCGCCAGAGTTAGCGCCAGAAAGCAGCTGAAAACTGACAATGACTGAATAGGAATGAAGAATGAACAACAATGGGAGACCCCTCCAAGTTCTAGGCCCCCCCCAGCTCTGTAGAGCTTGTTACTTAGTTCAACAGCCAATCAGAAAATAGCTCAGTTCAGGCTGGCAGGTTTTCTCGGTGAGGCCTGCCAGGCAGCCGACAGCCCAAAACCCAGGCGTCGTCCGTTTTGCCTCAAAACTGGACCATACCATAATACCGCCGCTGCGAACGCAGCCGTGCGGTCAGAATCTGCTAGAAAAATAGTAGCGAGGAGTTATGGCAGCCTAAACCCAGATAGTGCCCACATCGGTTTAAGCTGCCAAACAGGGCCATGCAACATGCAACTGGGACCCTAGGCAGTGCATGACGATGCAGACGCGATGGGACGCGCTGGACGCATGCAAGCAGGAAATGCGGAGTCAATGACCGCCGGCAGCACGGCCGCCGAGGAGGCCTGCCGATGGAGCTGAGCGTGTCGCCTGAGAGAGGAGGCTCCAGCGAACTGCGAGAAGACCTCAGCGTGCGTCGGCTCCACCGGACGACACTCCATCAGCGTCGATTCTCGCCGTCAGTCATCTGCACGCCGATGTACACAAGCCGGGAGGACACATCAGAGCACAATGAGAGATGCAAAAAAACCAACACTCCCCCATGACTTACAGGCGTAGTGCACATGGGCGGACAGGGACACGGTCAACATCCAGACTCCCCCAGGGCATGCAGAGACGTAGGCAGAGACAAAGAGAGAGCCACTCAAGGACGTACGCCGACCAAACTTACAGCTTTCTTGAACGAGTCGCGCTTCTGTGCCTTGGTCAGGAAGTTAGCCAACTGCCGTGCTGTCTCAACCCAAACGATGCTGATGCTGCCGTCATGCAACAATGAACGCACATAGTGATACTCGACGTTGATGTGCTTTGTGCGTGTGTGATGCACGCCGTCATTGTCGGCGATGGCCATGGCACTCTCATTGTCACAATGCAGCGTGATGGATGGGACAGACTGGCGCAACTCAGACAGCAGACGACGCAACCACACACTCTCACACGCGCCTGATCCAAGAGCCACGTACGCAGCCTCAGCGGTACTGCGTGCAATGCACCCCTGCTTGCCACTGCGCCAGGACACAGCCGTGCCGCCAATCAGAAAGATCCAGCCTGTGCGACTCTTACCGTCCACGCTGCCGGCCCAGTCGCTGTCGGTGTAGCCCACTACGATAACAGACGGTTGACGGCGGAACATGAGACCTCGTCAAGGAGTCGAGACGACATAGCGCAGTACTCGGATCGCGGCCTCGTGGTGGAGGTAACGCGGCTCCTGAGAAAACTGGGCCAGGAGGTTGACGGCGAACGCGATGTCTGGACGCGTCGTCGTCGCCAGGAA
The DNA here is from genome assembly GCA_023375785.1 of Penium margaritaceum. Classification (NCBI taxonomy): domain Eukaryota; kingdom Viridiplantae; phylum Streptophyta; class Zygnematophyceae; order Desmidiales; family Peniaceae; genus Penium; species Penium margaritaceum. Next base: position 74,444 of record SZWC01012492.1, on the reverse strand, counting down.
CATCAATGACCCGATGACTCGTAGGTACGCGGTCACGTCAACTGGCTCCCCCACAACAGATGGGTCAAGACTCTTCAGCTTCACCTGGCCATCAGGCGACATGGGTGAGGATGCGCTCGGTACGAGTGAAAGGTCCTCGGCGAAGCGAGTGGACAGAGTCTGCACATAAGCAACCTGATGGACATGGAGAATGGCCTGGGAGCGATCATGCTCGAGCTCCATGCCCAGGAAGACTCGGGCAGACCCGAGATCCTTCATCTGGTAGGTGGCGTGCAGCAGTTCCTTGACGCGCTGGATGGCAGCCATGTCTGGCGACGCAATGAGGAGGTCGTCGACGTACACCAGAACAGCAGCGAAGGTCTGGCCTCGCGGACTGACAAACAGTGCATGGTCTGCGGTGCTGCGCTGGAGCCCACCACGAAGGAGCGTGCTGTTGATCTCCTGGTTCCAGCACCGAGGCGACTACTTCAGACCATAGAGGGCCTTACGCAGGCGCCACACTCTCCCGGTGCCATCGTCGAAGCCTGGTGGCTGCACCATGTAAAGCTCCTCACCCTCCAGTGAACCATGGAGAAAAGCGTTGCTCACATCCATCTGATGCAGCTCCCACCCATGCTGGGCGACCAGGCTGAAGAGCGCCTGGCTGGTGGAGAACCAGCCAACTGGGGCAAAGATCTGGTCATAGTCGACCCCAGGGACCTGGGCAAACCCCTTTGCAGTGAGGCGGGCCTTGTACTTGTCCAAGGACCCGTCTGGTTTCCACTTGCGCCGAAAGACCCACTTGGCGCCGATGGCCTTCGGACCTGGAGGGAGGTCGACGAGGTCGTACACGTGGTGCTGTCGGATAGCAGCGAGCTCATCGGTGCAAGTAGAGTCCCAGTGTGCGGCCTCAGGGGAGGCTCGTGCCTCGCGCAAGGTGGCTGGGTCCTCTGAGCGTACTGTAGAGCAAACTGAGAGAGCATGTGCCTCTCGTGCCCCAGGTGGGATGCGCGCAAGGGCAGCCACGACAGCGTGCCGATGCTTGTGATGGAGCATGGCGTAGCCCAATGCGGAGCCCAGGTGTAGATCTGCAATGATGGCCGCGGTTGTCAGGCCCAGGGCTTTGGTGCCAGGGTCCCCACTCACGACCGTGGGAGTGGAGGAGGCACGTGGAGCCACGGGGGGTCGAGGCGCCACCGAGAGCGGTGCGGCGGTCTGCAAGCTCATCGACGGCCTGGGTCGGAGGCTGCCGCCGGGGCCACGTGTGTAGCGTGGCAAGGCGCGCGACAACGCTGAGTCTGACGGGCCTGTGGAGGAGACTGGGACTGTCGGCCCGGAGGGACCAGTGGACGCGACTGGGACAGCTGGCCCGGAGGGACCAGCGGACGCGACCGGGGCAGCTGGCCCGGAGGAACCAGCGGACGCGACTGGGACAGCTGGCCCGGAGCGACCAGCGGACATGACTGGGGCAGCTGGCCCGGAGGGACTAGCGGACGCGACTGGGGCAGCTGGCCCGGATGGACCAGCGGACGCGACCGGGGCAGCTGGCCCGGAGGAACCAGTGGACGCGACTGGGACAGCTGGCCCGGATGGACCAGCGGACGCGACCGGGGCAGCTGGCCCAGAGGAACCAGCGGACGCGTCTGGGGCAGCTGGCCCGGATGGACCAGCGGACGTGACTGGGGCAGCTGGCCCGGAGGGACCATCGGACGCGTCTGGGGCAGCTGGCCCGGAGGGACCGGCGGACGTAGCTGGGACAGCTGGCCCGGAGGGACCAGCAGACGCGACTGGTGCGGCTGGCCCGGAGGGACCGGCGGACGCGGCTGGGGCACCTGGCCCGGGGGGACCAGCGGACGCGGCTGGGACAGCTGGCCCGGGGGGACCAGCGGACGCGACTGTGTCACCCGGACGCGGTAGGACGGAGGACGGACTCACCACTCCCCCACGCGATGGGATAGACACAGACGAGCCGGAGCGAATGAGGTCGCGAGGAAACAGGTCCTCGAAGAAGAGGGCATCCCGGGACTCGATGATGTAGTGTTGGGAGGGGTCCCAGAAGCGCCAGGCCTTGGACTGACGAGAGACACCAAGGAAGGTGCAGGGACGGCCGCGGGGGGAGAGCTTGCCACCTTGCTGCGGGGCGGGCAGCCAGACAATGGCGACACAACCCCAGACGCGAGCGGGGCGGAGGTCAGCGCGCTGACCGCACCAATGCTGGTACGGCGTGGACTGACGGGGAAGGGGACCGTGGGGAATCCGGTTCCAGACCCAGGTCATGTAAGCCATGGCTTCAAAGTAGAAGCCCTCGGAGAGACCGGACTCGACACGTATGGTGCGGACGGCGTCAGCCATGGTCTGGTTCCACCGCTCGGAGACACAGTTCTGGGTGGGAGTGTAGGGCGCCGATGTCTCGTGGTGGATGCCGCGGGAGGCGAGGAAAGTCGTAGCCTCCCCCATGTACTCGCCACCGCGATCGGAGCAAAAGCGGCGAAGGGAGCGGCCACACGTGGGCTCTGTGAGGACAAGCCAGTCCTGGATGGCCCGGGCGAGATCGCTCTTCTGCCTAAGACAGAAGACCCAGCGATAGCGAGAATAGTCGTCCGTGAGGGTGAGGACATAGCGGCCGTGCTCGCCGACTGACTCGGTGGGGAGAGGGCCCATGAAATCCGAATGGACAAGGTCAAGAGGGGCGGATGCACGGGAGTCAGACAAGGGGTACGTGGACCGGTGCATCTTCCCCTGAGCGTAGTCAATGCACTCAGTGGGGCACGGGAGAGGGAACGTCTCCGGGTCAAGGCCAGAGGCAGGCCGGGTGCAAAGCATGCTGTCGACAACGGCAGAGTGGACGTGGCAGAGGCGGCGGTACAAGAGGCGGGTGTGTTGAGGAGAGAGCGTACTGGTGACGAGCACATGGCTTGTGGCGGCCGACGAGGAGGAGGCGGGAGGAGAACAGAAGAGACGAGGAACATGCCACAGGTTGCCACGGGCGGTGGCGTGCAAGACGACAAGACCAGACGGACGCAACGACACAGTGCCAACACCACGCGAGTGAACTACATACATGCTCATGCGGTCAAGGGCAGTCACGGACAGGAGGCTGAGCCCTAGACCAGGGACGAAGAGGACATCGGTCAGGAAGAAGTCACCGGCAGGACCACGAAAACGAACGACGCCAACACCACGGACAGGTAACACCTGGCCGGAACCTGTCCGGACACCGGAGACATCGCCGACAGGACCGAGCATAGTGAAGGCCTCACGAGAGGTCGTCATGTGATGCGTGGCCCCGGAGTCGATGATCCAGGTCATAGCAGGGTCCTGGACCGGGGTCGCGAGATCGCTAACGGTCACATGGCAGCAGGCGAGGGACGCGGACGCGGTGGACGGAGGAGCGAAACGGGACTGCCAATCGTCAAGCCAAGCAACATCATCAAGAAGAGGGGCGGAGGAGCCTACGGGCGACGATGAGACAGACGCGGAAACAGGACACGACCGCAGCCCAGTCCAGTCATGCAGGGCTGGGCAGGAGGGTAGGAGGTGATGCAACTCGCACTTCCCTGGGGAGGAGGGCGAGGCAGGCCGAGCTGGAGCGCGATGAACTGCTCCAGCTGACGCTCACGGGAGGAGGGCCCGGGAGCGTAGACAGAATGCAGAGTGACGGTGCCGGAGCCCGGGTAATAGGAGGACTGCGCCGGTGAAGGGAGCGGAGACGCCGACGGCTGCGGGTAGTACTGCTGCAGCGCAGGTGTCTGCGGGACAGGCGGAGTTGCCGGAGTGGTAGAGCCGCTGGACAAGGTCAAGGTGGAAGGGCCAGCAGCAGCGACGGCGGCAGATGCGAGACGGCGCTCCCGCTGGCGCCACATGGTGGCGATGACGCATGCCTCGTCCGTCGGGAGAGGGCACGTGTACCACCCGTGCCCAGGCTGACCACAATTGTGGCAGACCGAGCCACCACCGCTAGACCCAGTCAACGACTGCTGCTGTTGCGGCTGCGACTGACCCTTGCCCTTCTTGTTCCGACTCTTCTTCTTCATCCCCGACGACGATGAGGTAGCTGCGGCGAGAGAGGCGACAGCCACGAAGGCAACAACAGGGGAGGCGACAGTAGGGGAGGCGACGGCAGGGGATGCGAGCGCCTCCGTGCGATGGAGCAGGGACTCTTGGCGAGCTTCCTCAATGTAGAGGAAGAGCTTGTATGCCCAGGGCATGAGGGTGCCCTGGGTCGCCATGGTGGAGAGGACGTCCTGGGGGTAGTGGACGAAGACGTCTGCGTAGTCGCTAGTGGCGCCGCGCTTGATGGTGAGGAGCACGGACAGAGGGGGCGGAGCAGACGTGCCAAGACGACGAAGGATTTCCTCCGCCCGCTGCCAGTAGGCAGTGACCGTCTCGGTCGCCCCCATGTGCAAGGAGTTGAACTCCCGGAGCAGACGGCTGATCTCAGCATCGCTGGACAGGCGATGGGGCCTGGTGAGGAAGTGCCAGGCGGCTGCAGGGTCCGGGATGTCGCCAGACGTGACGTCGCCGAGGAAAGGCTCTAAGGCCAGGCGGGAAGCTGGAGGGGCGACTCGGACGAGGGCACGGACGGCGCGACCAGCGTCATACAGCTGGTCGGCCTGGGTGGAGTCATAAGGGAGGGTGTAATATGCCCAGAGGCCCTCACCCTGCGCCCAGATCCGGAAGCTAAGCTCCCAGCTCCGAAACTGATCGCCGGCCTGAAGAGGCGGCGGCGGCGTCTCAAAGTCCTTCTGCCTACGGCAGGCACCCGGAGTGGGGCCAAGGACGGAAGTGACTGTCTGCCGTTGGCGTTGAGTCTGCTACTGTGCCAGGTAGTACGTGGCAGCAGACACAGCTAGGCTGGCGTGCCCTGGAGGGACGAACGATGGTGGACCACTGGTGGCAGTCCGGGCGGCTACCGGCTGTAGCGCAGCAAGCTGTTGCGTCAGGGCGGCGAGCTGTTGCTGAAGAGCTGCAAGGGGGTCAAGATTGCCGCCGTCGACACCAGCGGGCGGCAGATGCTATTGCTGCTGCTGCTGCTGCTGCTGTGGAGGGGGCGGCTGCTCCTGCTACTGCGGCGGTGGCTGCTGCTGTATGGACGGCGGCTGCTACTGCAGCGGTGGTGGCGGCTGCTGCTGTAGAGGCGGTGGCTGCTGCTGCTACAGCGGCGGTGGCTGTTGCTGTATGAGCGGCGGCTACTGCTGTAGCGGCGGCGGTTGCTGCTGGAGAGGTGGTGGCTGCTGCTGCTCCAATGGCGGCGGCGGCGGCAGCTGCTGGTCCTGCGGCGGCGGCGGTTGCTGCTGCTGCAGCGGCGGCGGGTGCTGCTGCTGGTGCTGATGCTACAGCAAGTGCTGCAAGAAAGGAGGGGTGGGGGTCCCCCCATCAGAGGAGGACCCCTCCTCGCCTGGACTATCAGCCATGCCTTGGTGTTTTCTTTTTGTGTCTTGTTGTAGGTGCTTTCCCCCTTGCCCTTTGTTCCTTTTTTTTTGTTGATGATGTCAGTAGTGACGTCAGCAGTGACATCAGCAGTGACGTCAGCAGAGGTGTACTGACGTCAGTAGCGGGGAATGATGGGGCCGCCGCTGCTGTTGTTGGTGCTGATGCTACTATAGCTGCTACTGCTGCTGCTGTTGCTGCTACTGCTGCTGCTGCCACTGCTGCTGCTGTTGCTGCAGCAGCTACTGCTGCTGCTACTGCTGTTGCTGCTGCTGCTGCTGCTGTTGCTGCTACTGCTGCTGCCGCTGCTGCTGTTGCTGCAGTTGCTGCTGCTGTTGCTACTGCTGCTGCTGCTACTGCTGTAGTAGCTGCTGCTGTCGCTGCAGCTGCTGATGTTGCTTCTGCGGGTGCTACAGCTGCTGCTGCTCGTGATGCAAGTTGCAGCAGCAGCTGTGCCTGCTGCTGCTGCAGCAGCGAGCTGCTGCAGCTCGCTGCTGCAGCTGAGAGCTGCTGCAGCTGCTGTGGGCTGCAGCAGCTGCTCGCTGCAGCTGCTGCGGGCTGCTGTAGCTGCTCGTTGCAGCTGCAGGCTGCTGCAGCGGGGGTGGGGGATTTGTTTTTGTGTTCGCCCTTTTTTTTCGTTTTTTTTCTCTTGTCACAGCGGGCAGCAGCTCGCTGTCTGGTGCGAGCAGCGGGCTGCTGCTCGCCCTGCAGCAGCAAGCTGTTGCTCGCTGGCAGCAGCGGGCTGCTGCTCGCTGCTCGTTCGCTGCGAGCAGCGGGCAGCTGCAGCCGTGGCCGGCAGCAGCAGCCGCGGCCGACAGCTGCTACTGCTGCTTCTGCTGGAGCTGTCGGCTGCTGCAGCTCGCTACAACAGCTGCTGCAGCCCGCTGCTGCTGCTGCACGCTGCTGCAGCTGCCGCGTGCTGCTGCTGCTGCGTGCTGCTGCTGCTGCGTGCTGCTGCTGTGGACTGTTGCAGCCGGCTGCTGCTGCGGGCTGCTGCTGCTGATGCTGCACGCTGTTGCTACTACTGCACGCTGCTGTAGCTGTTGTTGCAAGCTGCTGCTGCTGCGGGCTGCTGTTGCTGCTGTGAGCTCCTGCTGCTGCTACTGCGAGCTACTGCTGCTGCAGGGTGCTGCGAGCTGCTGCTTCTGCCTGCTGTTGCTGCTGGTGGTGCCAGTCATTGCACCTGGGTGACGTTGCCGCGTGCGTCGTCGCCCACAGCCGTCAGACGTTGCCTGCCGCTCACCTCCTCGCATCACGCGTGGGGGTCAGTGTTGCCAAAAAATTTTGGCAGCATTTCCCCTGGCCCAGTGGCCGTGGGAAAAATTCTGACGCCGCCACCAGGAGGGTCAATGCTGTCGGAAAAAATCCGGCAGCATTTCCCCTGCACTGGCGCGTATGGGAAGTCCGCCGGCGTTGTCTGGCACCTGTTCGCCAGTCTTCTTCTGCTGCTGCTACGCTCTGGCTCTGATACCAAGCTGGAAACTATGCAGCATGTTGGGGCAGCAGCGTTGTTGATGCAGCGTGCGGGCTTCCACGCTCGTTGCTTAAGTCAGCTGCCCCCTCAGTCTGCTGCTCTAGAGTCTAAGTCTGGAAGCTCTGGGTTTTGTTACTTAGAAACGCGCGCGCCAGAGTTAGCGCCAGAAAGCAGCTAAAAACTGACAATGACTGAATAGGAATGAAGAATGAACAACAATGGGAGACCCCTCCAAGTTCTAGGCCCCCCCCAGCTCTGTAGAGCTTGTTACTCAGTTCAACAGCCAATCAGAAAATAGCTCAGTTCAGGCTGGCAGGTTTTCTCGGTGAGGCCTCCCAGGCAGCCCAAAACCGGGGCGTCGTCCGTTTTGCCTGAAAACTGGACCATACCATAATACCGCCCCTGCGAACGCAGCCGTGCGGTCAGAATCTGCTAGAAAAATAGTAGCGAGGAGTTATGGCAGCCTAAACCCAAATAGTGCCCACAACGGTTTAAGCTGCCAAACAGGGCCATGCAACATGCAACTGGGACCCTAGGCAGTGCATGACGATGCAGACGCGATGGGACGCGCTGGATGCATGCAAGCAGCAAATGCGGAGTCAATGACCGCCGGCAGTACGACCGCCGAGGAGGCCTGTCGATGGAGCTGAGCGCGTCGCCTGAGAGAGGAGGCTCCAGCAAACTGCGAGAAGATCTCAGCGTGCGTCGGCTCCACCGGACGACACTCCATCAGCGTCGAGTCTCGCCGTCAGTCATCTGCACGCCGATGTACACAAGCTGGGAGGACACAACAGAGCACAATGAGAGATGCAAGAAAACCAACATTCCAGCTCAGTCACCTGCTCCTGTCGAGTGTAGGGTGTGCAACGAGGCCAGAGGTCATTACGTGTCTATGACACAGAAACCAACACCCAGTGCAGACGCACAACACACACTCACAGGCGTGACCAACGAGACTGTACACACGTATGTACAGAAACAAGAACTCAACCGGGAGTATCACGAGCACACAAGAGGCCAACGGCATGAACTGCTATCTTGAAGACAATATTGCAGAGTGCCTTCATGAGGAAGTCAGCTCTCCGCTGTCGATTGTCGACCTACACAATCTGGAGATCACCTGCGGCCAATTTCTCATGCACAAAATGATGCTCAGGATTGATATGCTAAGTGCGAGTGTGGCGCATGCCATCATGCTCAGTGACAGCCTTGGTGCTTTGATTATCGCAGCGCAGTGCAATGCAGCGAATGGGAACATGCAGCTACTGCAACAAGCGCCACAGCCAAATGCTCTCACATGTGCCGGCGTTAAGAGCAACATACTGAGCTTTGCTTGAGCTGCGTACAACACAGGCATACTAATGGCTCTATAACGACACATCGGTCCCACCAACAACAAAGATATACCCTACTGATCTTTAATTTTGATTTTAAATATTTTTTTGGCAATTATGCTCAACGAAAATGTAAATTAGTCGAATCAATTAGGTACCACCTAAATAATTTCCATCTGACTGAAAAAGGGAGAATTTGGTAAGTCGGGTGCTTTCTTTATCCTTGTTTCAGAATATTGTTAGGATCTTGTGGTATTGTGTGAATTTCCTCAGATTTTCAGGTCACGTTCAGCTCGCAGGCTGGAACCAAGAGGTCGCACATAGTGACGCGACTGTCTGACGAGGCGGATTTCCGCGAGAAACGGAAATCCGCCTCGTCAGACCTGCCATGCTCGACGCCGCCACCTACATTGGCGGTGTCAAACAAGACCGACGTCGAAAGTCAAGAACATCTTTTTTTGTTCGTCGAATGTTAAAGGCCTACCTAAATAACTATAAGGACAAAAACCATAGTCAAAAGTAAAGAACACATGAATAGATATTTTGAAAAAATCGAAGTTAAAGATCAGTAGGGTATCCTGTACGGCTACAAGCATCAGCATCATGAGCCTAGCCATTGTCCGTGTAGCCGTCAACCACGACCAATGACTATGCCCGATAACAGAGACCAGTACGCGAAGTGGAAAAGGCATATCCGATCACACGCAATACAACCTCCACGTGTCGTGCCCTTGGAAAATGTGAGAACAATGCAAGAAATTTCACGGCAAAGGGGACATCTACCCTGGGAATTCCCTTCTCCAGTCCACGTACAAGATGAAGGATCTAGGCCCAACTCGTGTGTTTCCTGGGCGCTAGGGCGGGATCGCTCTCGTCGCATGAAGCTAGGGCGGGATCGCTCTCATCGCATGCTCCATATTTACCAAGCTGCATACGTCCGCAACGTGGGAGAGGACTTTGCTCCCCTACTTGATACTACGTCCACGGTGTCCACGCCCATGACCCTAGCTAGACAGAGGTTGCTGAAGACACTGGATGTGTCAAAGCTGGGAGTGGCGGTTGATGTAACTGACTAACTTCGTGTAATTGGGCCTCTCATGTAACTCCGAGGTGGCTGGGACATGATGAAGCTCCGTCGGCTGCCGAAGGCCTCGGCTGTCAGTGTTGCTACTGTTGTAACAGCAACCGCAAGGTTGAATGGTGCAAGTGCGGCTGATGCTGCTCTTGTTGATGTTGTTGCTGTTATTGACGAGTCTGCAGCTTCCAAAGTTGCTGCTCCTATTGCCGAAGATGTAGATACAGTGTTGCTGCCCCTTTTCTGAGACTACTACAGGAGTGGTTGGTGCGACAAGTGAGGCTACTACGACAGCTCATGCAGCAGTTGTTGTGGTTGTTGGTGTCGAGATATGAATCTGACAGCGTACAATAACCCCGAGACAAATCCTCAATAACGGTTCAGGTCCAGCTACCGAACCACCTTGACTAACGGTTCTCCGGTCACTCGACCATTCGGAACCCACCGTCAAGTCATCCCTTGATAAAGTGGCACCTGCCACCCACGTCCGGCTAACGGTAAGAAGCCGTTGCTTTGTTCTCTTGTCCTATTTTGTCCTTTTATACCGAGGATGTTCATTCCCTCGAGTTAACCAGAATAGTTCTGCACATCCGGTCCCCCTTTGGTTCCACGGCTTTGCCGCCGTGTTCTCGCTCTGCTTGCCTATGGCTCCTTCTGCCTTCGACAATCATTCCCAGCTTACCGCTCTTCACTTTGTCATCCTTCACTCAGCACTCATCAACCAGTCACTCGCCTTGCTCTCACTTTCTCTCACTGCCTCCTGTCTACCACGCAACTCTGGTGACTCGCCTTCCTTCAAGAGCGAGAGGCGAGCAGAGCGAGAACACGGCGGCGAAGCCGCGGAACCAAAGGGAACAGGATGCAAAGAACTAATCTGGTTAGGACTAGAAGGGAATGAACATCCTCCGTTCATCCTAATGCTAGAAGACAAGGTGGAGAGACAATGGCTTCTTCGCTAGCCGGACGCGTCTGCGACATGTGCGCATTTATTAGGGAATGGCTTGGATCTGGTACAACGGTCGGGCACCGACGAGCCATTACCGCTTTTGGTTTCTCCAAGGAGATGAACCTTACTGCGAGACCTGGTTTTGTCCAGGAGAGGGAGATTCACCTTGTCGGAGTCGTTTATTTCTGACATAAGAGTTCCCCATCCTGAGTACCTTCCTCGTCCTCCTTCCCCATTATCCGTGGCCACACCTTCAACCGAAGAGGACTAGAAGACTCTTGGATCCTCTTGACTGACCATCTGCCTGAGTATCTTGTGTGAGTTTCAAGGGGGGTGTCATAAAGTAGCATCGAAGAAACTCACCCAGGGTACTCAGTCAGGAGGAAAAGTCTTTTTTAATGATGGTTCAGGTTCAAGAACGAACCACCTCGGCTACCAACGTTCAGTTCTTAGGACCGTTGAACCGACAAGGCCGAGTTATTCCCTAATAAAGTGACACCTGTCACCCGCGTCCGGCTAGCGGAAAGAAGCCGTTGCTTTGCTGGTTTTGTCCTGTTTAGCCCATATATACCGAGGATGTTCATTCCCTCGATTTGAACCAGAACAGTTCTTTGCATCGTGTTCCCTTCAGTTCCACGGCTTCGCCGTTGTGTTCTCGCTCTGCTCGCCTCTCGCTCCTTCTGCCTTCGCCAACCATTCCCAGCTCACCACCCTTCGCTCCATCATCCTTCACTCATCACTCAGCATCCGTCACTCGCCTCGCTCTCGCGTTGTCTCTCACACTCCTCTCTACCTCACAGCCTTGGTGCCTCGCCTCCCTTCAGGTCTTGCAACTAACGTCTCGGAACTATTCGCACCTCTCTACTCTAATCATTCCACTGACCTGCCTGTGTGTTACCGTTGCTTCTGCCTAATTCTGCTCTTTCCGTCTCCGCTCTATCCACTCTTCTGACAGGAAGTTGGGTTGGAAGTTGGGTTGGAAGTTGGGTTGGAAGTTGTGTTGGAAGATGGGTTGGAAGTTGGGTTGGAAGTTGAGTTCGAAGTTGGGATGGAAGTTGGGATAGAAGTTGGGTTGGAAGTTGGAAAGGAAGTTGGGATGGAAGTAGGGTTGGAAGTTAGGTTGGAAGTTGGGTGTGAAGTTGGGTTGAAAGATGGGTTTAAAGTTAATTTGGAAGTTGATTTCGAAGTTGGGATGGAAGTTGGGATGGAAGTTGGGTTGGAAGTTGGGTTGGAAGTTGGGTTGGAAGCTGGGATGGAAGTTGGGATGAAAGTTGGATTGGAAGTTGGGTTGGAATTTGCGTTGGAAGCTGGGTTGGACGTTGGGTTGGAAGTTGGGTTGGAAGTTGCATTGAAAGTTGGGTTGATTATTGGGTTGAAAGTTGGGTTGGAAGTTGGGTTAAACGTTGGGTTGGAAGTTAGGTTGGAAGCTGGGTTGGAAGTTACGTTGGAAGTTGGGTTGGAAGTTGAATTTGAAGTTGGGTTGGAAGTTGGGTTGGAATTTGGGTTGGAATTTGAGTTGGAAGTTGGGTTGGAAGTTGGGTTGGACGTTGGGTTGGAAGTTGGGTTGGAAGTTGGGTTGGAAGTTGGGTTGGAAGTTGGGTTGGAAGTTGGGTTGGAAGTTGGGTTGGAAGTTGGGTTGGAAGTTGAATTGGAAGTTGGGTTGGAAGTTGGGTTGGACGTTGGGTTGGAAGTTGAGTTCGAAGTTGGGGCGGAAGTTGGAATGGAAGTTGAATTAGAAGTTGGGATGGAAGTTGGGATGGAAGTTGGGTTGGAAGCTGCGTTGGAAGTTGGGTTGGAAGTTAAGTTGGAAGGTGAATTGGAAGTTGGGATGGAAGTTGGGATGGAAGTTGGGTTGGAATTTGGGTTCGAAGTTGAGTTGGAAGTTGGGTTGGAAGTTGGGCTGGAAGTTGGGTTGGAAGTGGGGATGGAGATTGGGTTGGAAGTTGGGTTGGAAATTGGGTTGAGAGTTGGGTTGAAAACTGGGTTGAAAGTCGGGTTGGAAGTTGGGTTGGAAGTTGGGTTGGAAGTTGGGTTGGAAGTTGGGTTGGAAATTGGGTTGGAAGTTAAGTTGGAAGTTGGGTTGGAAGTTGGGTTGGAAGTTGCGTTGGAAGTTGGGTTGGAAGTTGGGTTCGAAGTTGGGTTGGAAGTTGGGTTGGACGTTGGGTTGGAAGTTGGGGTAGAAGTTGGGTTGGAAGTTGGGTTGGAATTTGTGTTCGAAGTTGGGATGGAAGTTGGGTTGGAAGTTGGGATGGAAGTTGCGTTGGAAGTTGGGTTGGAAGTTGGGTTCGAAGTTGGTAGGAAGTTGGGTTGGAAGTTGGGTTGGAAGTTGGGTTGGAAGTTGGGTTGGAAGTTGAGTTTGAAGTTGGGATGGAAGTTGGGATGGAAGTTGGTTTGGAAGTTTGGATGCAAGTTGGGATGGAAGTTGGGTTGGAATTTGGGATGGAAGTTGGGATGGAAGTTGGGTTGAATATTGGGTCGGAAATTGGGTTGGAAGTTGGGTTGGAAGTTGGGTTGGAGATTGGGTTGGAAGTTTGGTTGGAAGTTGGGTTGGAAATTGGGTTGGAAGATGGGTTGGAAGTTGGGTTGAAAGTTGGGTTGAAAGTTGAGTTCGAAGTTGGGATGTAAGTTAGGATGGAATTTGTGTTGGAGGTTGGAAAGGAAGTTGGGATGGAAGTTGGGTTGGAAGTTGGGTTGGAATTTGGGTTGGAACTTGGGTTAGGAGTTGGGTTTGAAGTTTGGTTGGAAGTTGGGATGAAAGTGGAGATGGATTATTGGTTGGAAGTTGGGTTGGAAGTTGGCTTGGAAGTTGGGTTGGCAGTTGGGTTTGAAGTTTGGTTGGAAGTTGGGATGGAAGTGGAGATGGATTATTGGTTGGAAGTTGGGTTGGAAGTTGGCTTGGAAGTTGGGTTGGCAGTTGGGTTTGAAGTTTGGTTGGAAGTTGGGATGGAAGTTGAGATGGAATTTGGGTTGAAAGTTGGGTTGGAATTGGGGTTGGAAGTTGGGTTGGAAATTGAGTTGGAAGTTGGCTTGGAAGTTGGGTTGGAAGTTGGATTGGACGTTGTGTTGGAAGTTGGGTTGGAAGTTAGGTTGGAAGTTGGGATGGAAGTTGGGATGGAAGTTGGGATGGAAGTTGGGTTGGATGTTGGGGTGGAAGTTGGGTTGGAAGTTGGGTTGGAAGTTGTGTTCGAAGTTGGGATGGAAGTTGGGATGGAAGTTGAGTTAGAAGTTGGGTTGGAAGTCGGGTTGGAAGTTGGGTTGGACGTTGGGTTGGATTTTTGGTTGGACGTTGCGTTGGACGTTGGATTGGAAGTTGGGTTGGAAAATGGGGTGGAAGTTGGATTGGAAGTTGGGTTGAAAGTTGGCTTGGAATTTGGCTTGGAAGTTGAGTGCGAAGTTGGGATGGAAGTTGGGATCGAAGATGGGTTGGAAATTGGGTTGGAAGTTTGGTTGGAAGCTGGGTTGAAAGTTGGTGTGGAAGTAAGATTTGAATTTTGGTTGGAATTTGGGTTTGAAGTTGGGTTGGAAGTTCGGTAAGAAGTTGGGTTGGAAGTTGGGTCAGAAGTTGGGTTGGGAGTTGGGTTGGAAGTTGGGTTGGGAGTTGGGTTGGAAGTTGGGTTGGAAGTTGGGTTGGAAGTTGGGTTGGAAGTTTGGTTGGAAGATGGGTTGATAGTTGGGTTGAAAGTTGGGTTGGAAGTTGGGTCAGAAGTTGGGTTGGGAGTTGGGTACGAAGTTGGGTTGGAAGTTGAGTTGGACGTTGGGTTGGAAGTTGGGTCAGAAGTTGGGTTGGGAGTTGGGTACGAAGTTGGGTTGGAAGTTGAGTTGGACGTTGGGTTGGAAGTTGGGTCAGAAGTTGGGTTGGGAGTTGGGTACGAAGTTGGGTTGGAAGTTGAGTTGGACGTTGGGTTGGAAGTTGGGTCAGAAGTTGGGTTGGGAGTTGGGTACGAAGTTGGGTTGGAAGTTGAGTTGGACGTTGGGTTGGAAGTTGGGTCAGAAGTTGGGTTGGGAGTTGGGTACGAAGTTGGGTTGGAAGTTGAGTTGGACGTTGGGTTGGAAGTTGGGTCAGAAGTTGGGTTGGGAGTTGGGTACGAAGTTGGGTTGGAAGTTGAGTTGGACGTTGGGTTGGAAGTTGGGTCAGAAGTTGGGTTGGGAGTTGGGTACGAAGTTGGGTTGGAAGTTGAGTTGGACGTTGGGTTGGAAGTTGGGTCAGAAGTTGGGTTGGGAGTTGGGTACGAAGTTGGGTTGGAAGTTGAGTTGGACGTTGGGTTGGAAGTTGGGTCAGAAGTTGGGTTGGGAGTTGGGTACGAAGTTGGGTTGGAAGTTGAGTTGGACGTTGGGTTGGAAGTTGGGTCAGAAGTTGGGTTGGGAGTTGGGTACGAAGTTGGGTTGGAAGTTGAGTTGGACGTTGGGTTGGAAGTTGGGTCAGAAGTTGGGTTGGGAGTTGGGTACGAAGTTGGGTTGGAAGTTGAGTTGGACGTTGGGTTGGAAGTTGGGTCAGAAGTTGGGTTGGGAGTTGGGTACGAAGTTGGGTTGGAAGTTGAGTTGGACGTTGGGTTGGAAGTTGGGTCAGAAGTTGGGTTGGGAGTTGGGTACGAAGTTGGGTTGGAAGTTGAGTTGGACGTTGGGTTGGAAGTTGGGTCAGAAGTTGGGTTGGGAGTTGGGTACGAAGTTGGGTTGGAAGTTGAGTTGGACGTTGGGTTGGAAGTTGGGTCAGAAGTTGGGTTGGGAGTTGGGTACGAAGTTGGGTTGGAAGTTGAGTTGGACGTTGGGTTGGAAGTTGGGTCAGAAGTTGGGTTGGGAGTTGGGTACGAAGTTGGGTTGGAAGTTGAGTTGGACGTTGGGTTGGAAGTTGGGTCAGAAGTTGGGTTGGGAGTTGGGTACGAAGTTGGGTTGGAAGTTGAGTTGGACGTTGGGTTGGAAGTTGGGTCAGAAGTTGGGTTGGGAGTTGGGTACGAAGTTGGGTTGGAAGTTGAGTTGGACGTTGGGTTGGAAGTTGGGTCAGAAGTTGGGTTGGGAGTTGGGTACGAAGTTGGGTTGGAAGTTGAGTTGGACGTTGGGTTGGAAGTTGGGTCAGAAGTTGGGTTGGGAGTTGGGTACGAAGTTGGGTTGGAAGTTGAGTTGGACGTTGGGTTGGAAGTTGGGTCAGAAGTTGGGTTGGGAGTTGGGTACGAAGTTGGGTTGGAAGTTGAGTTGGACGTTGGGTTGGAAGTTGGGTCAGAAGTTGGGTTGGGAGTTGGGTACGAAGTTGGGTTGGAAGTTGAGTTGGACGTTGGGTTGGAAGTTGGGTCAGAAGTTGGGTTGGGAGTTGGGTACGAAGTTGGGTTGGAAGTTGAGTTGGACGTTGGGTTGGAAGTTGGGTCAGAAGTTGGGTTGGGAGTTGGGTACGAAGTTGGGTTGGAAGTTGAGTTGGACGTTGGGTTGGAAGTTGGGTCAGAAGTTGGGTTGGGAGTTGGGTACGAAGTTGGGTTGGAAGTTGAGTTGGACGTTGGGTTGGAAGTTGGGTCAGAAGTTGGGTTGGGAGTTGGGTACGAAGTTGGGTTGGAAGTTGAGTTGGACGTTGGGTTGGAAGTTGGGTCAGAAGTTGGGTTGGGAGTTGGGTACGAAGTTGGGTTGGAAGTTGAGTTGGACGTTGGGTTGGAAGTTGGGTCAGAAGTTGGGTTGGGAGTTGGGTACGAAGTTGGGTTGGAAGTTGAGTTGGACGTTGGGTTGGAAGTTGGGTCAGAAGTTGGGTTGGGAGTTGGGTACGAAGTTGGGTTGGAAGTTGAGTGCAAAGTTGGGATGGAAGTTCGGATGGAAGTTGGGCTAGAAGTTGGGATGGGAGTTGGGATGGTAGTTGTGTAAGAGGTTGGGTTGGAAGTTGTATTGGAAGTTGGATTGGAAGTTGGGATGGAAGTTGGGTTGGAAGTTGGGTTGGAAGTTGGGTTGGAAGTTGGGTTGGAAGTTGTGTTGGAGGTTGAGATCGAAGATGGGATGGAAGTTGGGATGGAAGTTGGGTTGGAAGTTGGGATGGAAGTTGGGATGGAAATTGGGTTGGATTTTTGGTTATATGTTGGGTTAGAAGTTGGGTTGGAAGTTGGGTTGGAAGTTGGGATGGAAGTTGGGTTAGAAGTTGGGTTTGAAGTTTGGTTGGAAGCTGGGATTAAAGTTGAGATGGAATTTGCGTTGGAAGTACTGTTGGAAGTTGGGTTGGAAGTTGGGTTGGAAGTCGGGTTGGAAGTTGGGTTTGAAGTTTGGTTTGAAATTGGGATGGAAGTTGAGATGGAATTTGGGTTGGACGTTTGGTTGGAAGTTGGGTTGGAAGTTTGGTTGGAAATTGAGTTGGAAGTTGGCTTGGAAGTTTGGTTGGAAGTTTGATTGGACGTTGGGTTGGAGGTTGGGTTGGAAGTTAGGTTGGAAGTTGGGATGGAAGTTGGGATTGAAGTTTGGATGGAAGTTGGGTTGGAAGTTGGCGTGGAAGTTGGGTTAAATGTTGGGTTGGAAGTTGGGTTGGAAGTTCGGTTGGAAGTTGGGTTGGAAGTTGGGTTGGAAATTGGGATGGAAGTTGAGATGGAATTTGGGTTGGAAGTTGGCTAAGAAGTTGGGTTGGAAGTTGGGTTGGAAGTTGGGTTGGAAGTTTGGTTGGAAGTTG